>CM070110.1:25638416-25677996 GCA_036178185.1 Liparis tanakae | reverse complement strand
TCAGGAGAAGCAGCTCTCTACAAACGGAAAGACAGTCCCGACTAACCCGGTCGGGAGCCACACCTGTAACGTCCGGCCGCACCTGGCCCACCACACATCGGCTTTCACCCAAGAAGGCAGCCGATGTGCAGCTGGTCCTGACCAGGAAGTGGGTCATCCTGGGCGACTCCAACGTTGGCAGGATGCCAGCCCACAACATTACCGACCTCCAGATCGACGCCTTCGCCGACGCCACCTTCAGGCACGGAGCAATGCTACTCGACAGCGCTGCTTCGTCCTGTAAGGTGGAAAAGATGATCCTGGCGTTCGGCCACAACAACCGAGGACAGGGCAAGGATACCATCATCCAGCAGCTGCGGAAGATGATCTGTGTGGCGGGACAGAAATTCCCAAATTGTGAATTTTTTATCCCGCAGATAAACTTCTCCCCGCTGCTGCCCCTCCAGGAACAGACCCGCCTGACGGAGTTGAACACGTTCATCGCAACACTGAGTGAGTATATTCCTATGTTGCCCAGCGATCAGTTTCAAACAGAATCAGAGGGTAATAATAAATGGTCCATTGAGACGGCCAAAACCATGCTGGACCACTGGGCTGCTCATTTAAATTAAATGTCCCCATAAGCCTGCCTGTACAGGAGGGGAACAAATCAATCATTAATCTGACAAAAAATGTTAAACTCACCACAGAACAATTGTCCCTACTCTCCAGGGGCCTAAACTTTATCCCCTCTAAGGGCACCAATAAAGAATTAGTAAACAAAACCAAATTTGACCTCCAACAATACCACAGGAAATTGAAATTGGCAGCATATTACGAAGAAGCCCCACCTACCAAAAAAATCCCCTTTATAAAACCCTCCACGTGGACCCCGCCACAGACCAGGAATGTTTTAAACATAGATTCAAGGAACACCATATTCCATCCAATTTGACCGACCAGGAAATAAAAGCAATAAAACAATTAAGGGAGAATAAACACATCGTAATAAAACCGGCGGACAAGGGCAGCTCCATAGTAATCCTCGACCGAGAACAATACTTGTGGGAGGGCTACAGACAGCTCAATGATCGCAAGTATTACACAAAATTAGATAAACCTATTTATATGGATACGATTCCAGTGGTCGAAAAAATTCTAGAAACTCTATACGAGAAAAAATGTATCAACGCAAAGCAGAAGTGTTTTTTAGCCGGGGAGGACAAACCGAGGGCCAGACTATTTTATATGCTCCCGAAAATCCACAAGAACCCAGACAAGTGGAGCCTGCCATATGAAATCCCACCAGGACGACCTATTGTCTCCGACTGCAACAGCGAGACCTACCAGACTGCAGCATACATCGACTCATTTTTAAACCCACTCTCCACCACACACCCCAGCTACATAAAAGACACATACCACTTCATCGACATAGTAAAACGACTCGACATTCCACAGGACGCCATTCTCTTTACTATTGACATAGACAGTTTATACACTAACATCGACACAAAAGAGGGAAAAACACTTTTCAAAAACGACATGACAAACACAGACCGGACAAAGAACTACTACAACTACTGGAAATCAACTTGACTAAAAACGACTTTGAATTCAACGGGGAATACTTCCTGCAGGTCAAAGGCACGGCTATGGGCAAAAAGTTTGCACCGGCCTATGCCAACATTTTCATGGCGGACTGGGAGAACTCGGCGTTACAGGCCTGCGAACTGAAACCGAGCCACTATTACCGATTCCTGGATGACATCTGGGGGGTGTGGACACACTCGGAGCAGAGTTTTGACAACTTCCTGAAAACACTTAACGACCACAGACAATCCATTAAAATCAAATCGACCAGGAGCTTCAATTCAGTAGACTTCCTAGACACCACTACTTTCAAAGGCCAAGACTTCCACAAGACCCACCGACTGGACATCAAAGTTTTCTTCAAGCCGACAGACACGCACGCTTTACTACACAGGACTAGTTTTCATCCCCAACACACTTATTAAATCACAACTACTTAGATTCCATCGCATATGCACATTACAGACTGACTTCAGGGAAGCGGTCCGGACGCTGTTACGAGCGTTGTCCACCAGGGGGTACTGCAGGACCTTCTGCAGGAAGGCTCTCAAATCATTCAAGGAGGTCAAACCAATTTCACTCACCTGCAACTTACCGCTCATCATGATGCACTCGCCGTCCACAAAGGACCTGTCCAACAAACTTAAAATCAATTTCGACAAGTTCACAGTAGGTTCTCTTATTCTATAAAACCACAGTGTCATGCCGGCCTACAAGAGACACAAAAACCTACAGGACCTTCTGGTCAGGGCCAAACTGCCAGCCATCTCCAAGCCAGTGGTAGTCCATAAGAGAACCTACTTTGAACACAGACAGTGGTTCAGCAATTATAATACAGGAGACATTTTTGAAAACCTCACAAGAGGTGATTGGAGAATTAAAAACTGTGTGTACCTCATATGGTGCACAAACTGTAATAAACAGTACATGGGCGAAACTGGGAATATGCTCTCCACTCGCCTCACACAACACAATCACAACATCACACACAAGAAGAACACACACACACCCCTGGTTCAACATTTTATTGAGCATGGATGGGCCGCATTAAAAACATATCATCCAGTGCAGCAACAGGTGGACCAGGACGCAGCGGATGACAGCTGAAAGGGGCTGGATCGCCAAGCTCGGCACCAGACATCCCCTGGGCCTGAACGAGCGGTAAGGACTTCAGGGCGGAGCATGGTTGATGGACAGTACATGGGGGACTCTGTTGCTCTTTAGCAGCAGAGTCCCCACCACTCTCACACTTCCTAACCCTAACCCATATTAATGAATATCTCAAATAAATAATAAATCACTGTCTGTTCTCTGCACTATTTATTTATATTGTTTATGATACGTTATGATATATAATCATTCATATATTATATGTCACCAAATGTTGATGTAATATGCTGTTATTAGATATTATTAGATATAGTATACATCATACATATATGATGACATATATGATGTGAGCCACTTTACTCAACACTTAACTTTGTTTTTTTCCCCTTATAGTATTTAGTAGTTTAGTATTGTGTTTCAATTTTAATTTTATATTTCTAATGTACATTCACTGCTGTGATCCTGGAATTTCCCCACTGTGTGACTAATCAATGAATATCTTATCTTATATATAATAATTCATATAATAGGATGTATTTATTGTTTGATGTTATAAACTGGATTCGGTGAGGACGGCCCTGAAGCAGAGTGTGATGGTGCGTGATCCTGCACTGCCCTCTGTCGGCCAACGATGTACACGACACTCAAAAGACCACAGCGCTTTAAAAGAAATAACATTTAGATTTTAAATGTTATAGCATGTCCCCACTGTAGTGGGCCCCAGGACCATTTGAATGAGAAAAGACTGAAGAGTGGAGAAGATAAACTTACACATTATTTCTGTGGATTCGTAATATTAGACCAATAATACATTCAACTTGATTATTAAAGTAAATTGTTCATCCTTCTGGATTGTGTTGCTTGTTGGTTGATAGAAAATGTTTTAACTGAACGTCTTATGTCCAGCATGAACTTATAAGACATCTATTTATTTGAATGTGAATGACGTAAAGTAATCATTTGTTCATCATTCTTTATTGTTCTCAAATGAACTCAATGTATCAAGTGATTTTGAGGACAGAGGAGGAAGTTATTGTAGTGATAGTGTGTCCCGCTTGTATTAATAACCGTCATTCCTCCATGATTAAAAACCATAGTTGTTGCTATTGGCAAAAGTAGGGCTGGAGAAGTGTCACATGATGGTGTTTTGAAAGTTGTTTAGGTCATTATGGTTGTGCGGGGAGGAAGCACAATCTCTCCCACCATGAGACCGCAGGAGATCGCTTGACTTCAGGTGCCGAGGCTGGTCTCGAACCCTCAACCTCCTGCACGGCGGGGCCGAAATTGCAAGATATTTAGCCTCTAGACCAAAGGGGTGGTCCACTTTTTCAGAATAGTTCAACTAAGATCTATTTATACTTGACACGCGACCAACCTCAGCCTTTGAACCATCACAAGGCACTGGGGCAGGGAGACCATTCAGCGAGTCACGTGACCAGGCGGTCCTTCTGACTCTCCAGGCCAGCAGCAATCAACACATGGAGAGTAATACTTCACAGGGAATAATAATCTATTCAAATACCACATCAATAAATAATATCACTCATTAATAAAGAGAATGGTCTAAAATAACAGATCCATGACACACAAATACATAACAAATCACTGTCTGTTCTCTGCGCTATTTATTCATATTAATGAATATCACAAATACATAACAAATCACTGTCTGTTCTCTGCGCTATTTATTCATATTAATGAATATCACAAATACATAACAAATCACTGTCTGTTCTCTGCGCTATTTATTCATATAAACCGACCCACTATCTGAGTTTGTCCAGCCTCTTTGCTCCTTCTCAACTGTCACACAGGAAGAAGTGGAGGATATGATCAAAAACACAAGGCCAACCACCTGTGCTCTGGACCCTTTCCCATCAGCTCTGCTAAAGACAAACACCTCTGCCATCTCTCCACTAATCACCACGATCATAAACCACTCGCTCCTGGCCGGCCATATTCCATCTGCGTTAAAAACTGCTGTCATCAGACCACTACTAAAAAAACACCCTGGATCCAGAGGTTTTTTCCAACTACAGGCCCATTTCAAATCTTCCATTTCTGTCCAAAGTTCTAGAAAAGGCAGTTGCAGCACAACTTCACGATCATCTCAAAGACAATAACCTTTTCGAGAAGTTTCAGTCTGGTTTCCGCCCTGGCCATAGCACTGAAACAGCCTTGGTCAGGGTCACAAATGACCTCATGATGGCAGCAGATACCGGTTCCCCATCTCTACTCATCCTCCTGGACCTAACAGCTGCTTTTGATACAATTGACCATAACATCCTCCTTCACCATCTGAAATACACTATTGGACTCTCTGATAAAATACATAACTGGTTCACCTCATATCTATCCGACAGAACGGAATACGTTACCCTGGGCAAAGCAAAATCATACACCCACAACGTCACCTGCGGTGTCCCCAGGGCTCAGTGCTGGGCCCCACTCTCTTCACCCTCTATCTGCTTCCCTGGGTAATATAATCAGCAGGCATGGGGTATCCTACCACTGCTATGCTGATGACACACAACTCTTTATGAGGACAACCCCCACTTCTTCTGATTCCAACTCTATATCCACACTCACCACCTGCCTGGAGGACATAGAGACATGGATGAAACTCAATTTTCTTCAGCTAAACAGTTCAAAAACAGAAGCCATCCTAGTTGGCACACCACATCAACTCCGCTCTTCCACCATCACCTGCATTACCTTCTCGGGTCAAAACGTACCTCTCTCCACATCTGTCACCAACCTTGGTGTTAAAATGGATTGCAATCTCACTTTTGACACCCACATCAAACACCTCCGCAAGACAGCTTTCTATCACCTCAGGAACATCGCCAAACTCCGTCCAACACTCAATCTGGCAGATGCAGAGAAACTTGTCCATGCCTTTGTATCATCCAGGCTGGATTACTGTAATGCTCTCCTCACCGGAATCTCAAACAAGAACATCCAGAGATTACAATATATCCAGAACAGCGCTGCCAGGATCCTGCTAAGAGTCCGTAAATATGATCACATCACCCCGTTCTGAAATCATTACACTGGCTCCCCATCCCACACAGAATTGAGTACAAGCTCTCCTCATCACTCATCAGTGCATTCATGGACATGCTCCCCAATACCTGAAAGAACTGCTCACCCCCCAGACCTCCTCATTTAACCTCCGTTCTTCAACCAACAACACACTCCAAGTCCCCAGAACCAAGCTCCGCACTATGGGAGATCGGGCCTTCTTCTCTGCAGCTCCGAGGATATGGAACACCCTCCCTGAACATCTGAGGGCCCCACAGACTGCAGAGGCTTTTAAGCGTGACCTGAAAACTCACCTTTTTAAGAAAGCTTACTGCTAAAATATCTTTTATGGGCTTTGCTTTTAAATATATCTTAAAATTTTAGCTTTTTATTGTTGTTTTATTCTGCTCTGTAGCACTTTGAGATTGCTCAAATATGAAGTGCAATATAAATGCAATGTATTATTATTATTCATATTAATGAATATCACAAATACATAACAAATCACTGTCTGTTCTCTGCACTATTTAATCATATTAATGAATATCACAAATACATAACAAATCACTGTCTGTTCTCTGCACTATTTATTCATATTAATGAATATCACAAATACATAACAAATCACTGTCTGTTCTCTGCACTATTTATTCATATTAATGAATATCACAAATACATAACAAATCACTGTGTGTTCTCTGCACTATTTATTCATATTAATGAATATCACAAATACATAACAAATCACTGTCTGTTCTCTGCACTATTTATTCATATTGTTTATTATACATTATGATATATAATCATTCATATATTATATGTCACCCAATGTTGATGTAATATGCTGTTATTAGATATTATTAGATATAGTATATATCATACATATATAATGACATATATGATGTGAGCCAGTGTCACTTTACTCAACACTTTACTTTATTTTTCCCCCTTATAGTATTTAGTATTTAGAAATTAAGTATTGTATTTTACGGATAAAATAACGAAACAAATCCAATTCTATCCCAATCATTTGTATTGGATCATTTTTCATTGCTTTGACACAAAATCCATTCCATGACTACAGCTCTCAACATTCACAAATTGTTGTTCCACTTAAACACAACCACAGCCACAACTAGTCTAATAGTCTATTTTAACTGATACATTTAATTTGACTTTAATTAGACTGAAATGTCTAAATCAAAAAGAAATAAGACAAATAAAATGCATTAACTGGCTTTCACGGAGGGCCTCATCTGATTCCTTGACGAGGTCGGTGAAACACTTGCTCCAGGTGAGTAAAGTAGGCATTTTGTAATTGGCTGGGACGGTGTGGTGACATTCTTTCCCAGCCACAGACTGGTTTACAGCACATCCCACACTGGTGCAACGTTTCCCCACCTTACAATCCAATCCTAAAGCCCAGAGAGAAATGCTTTTCCTCCCGAAGCTGGAAGGTTTTTCACCACCAGGCAAATGCTCCGATGTCTCTTGAACCATGAAGGCTGCATGTTTGGACATCTCTGCAGAAGGTTGCCAAGGATGGATCAGGCATGCTAAAAGGATTTGCATTGCAAGAGAGGACATACAGTAGTGATGTAACTGAGAGCTTGTTGCCACATGCATAAGACAGGAGCTATAACCTACACTTAAAGAGGACATGGAGTGTGCTGTATTGCATTATTGGACTTGCTATTCAAATCCAGTTTGTGCACTTGGATGTACTTTACTTTGGGAGACACGTTAGCCTAATTTTGATTAGGATGAACTTTTGGTGAACTGTTGTGTTGAGCTGCATGTTGGTAAAGAGAACTGTGTGAATAGATTTTAAAAGACAAACAAGTATAATGGTTTGTCCTTCTAAAGTGATTGGTGGAATGAATGGATGTCATAAGGTCCAGCTGTTGTTTCCATGTCGGATCATTAGCCACACCTTGAAAGGTGCATGTGGAAGATGTCCTAATATTTTCAATGTCCCAACAATGCTGTTGGCTAATGAGATGTCATCCGGTCCTGAGACTGTATATAAGAAAGGGCCAACATCCAGAGCAACACAAACCTCCTCCACCATCTGCAAGACAGTCTGCTGAACTTGTGAAGAATTGAAAGTAACATTACAAATTGCATGTTTCTCTCTGAGTGTGCTGCTGTTTTGTAAAAGCTGTTGATCTGAGTAATGTTGTTATTTCCCTTTTCACAGGAGAGATCACTGTAACCATGCTGAAAGAAGTATTTGTTCTTGGATGCCTCCTGAGCCTCGCTCTGGCTCAGCCTGTAAGTGAGACATCTCATATTCAATATCTATACCACTGCTCTTATAGGCTGACCCCATGAATAGTAGCGTGGCAGTGGTCACTGTGAAGGGAATATGAAACATGTGTGTTGTCTACAGGTGGACATGGAGCTCAGACGAGTTGCTCGCTCCAGCTCTGGGTTTAGCTCTGGCTCGGATTCCGGTGAGGTGAGTGCTTTCTCTATCCTCAAATTCAACATGTATCCCTTCTGAATGTAATTTTGCAAATGACTGTAACATTCTTAGAAATTCCCCTGCTGTGAAATGACCATGACTCTTTTGGTTTGCTTAAAGGGTGGTACAACAAACAACCAGCTTACTGCACAGTTGTTGCAGATCTTGATTGGCATCCTCAACCAACAAACTACGACTGCAGCTACAACCACGACTGCTGCCACAACGACTACAGCAGCCACAACGACTACTGCAGCTCCCACTACTACAGTAGCTCCCACTACTACAGCCACCAAATAAGTGTATATGTATGTCTATCTGCAGTCTGATGATGCCCTAACAGCGGTGCTTGTACAACTATCATTATTCAATTAAACTGTTTATTCTGTACATTCTGCTGAATAAACTTTATGAATGGAAAACATGCACAGGATGCGTTTGCTTTTCTAAAAGTCCACATGAGAAAAATCAATGAAGCTGTGTAAAGAATTGTGATTCATATCATTTATTAGAAATAGATAGACACATCCAGTGTCAGCACTGTCACCGTTTCCCAACATCTACGACTGATCACATTATACACCATTAATAGAAATACAAAGTTCCAGCCCACTGACAGCTGATTGGATGACTGGCATGTAAAATGTCATCCACAGCTAAATTAGACAACCTTTGTGGCTACTATTACAGTGACAACTGCATTAATTTACTCAAGGTTATAAGCTTATTTCCTTGATCATGTATTTAAGCTGAATTACTGACTGCACTTGAGCCAGTCTTGTTTGTAAAGGATCATACTGCTCTCAGCTATGAAACTGCTGGTTGTGATTGTGCTTCACAGTATTGTGTTCATCCATCCGTCAGCATTGCTAACAGACACAAATAACAATCATCCAATACGTCGGTTGGTCACATGTTCTTTTAATTTCTGTGGTGGTTTAACAGGTTTCTTTTCCAAGCTCATTGCAGGTAAATGAAGTGTGTCAAGAGTTGTTTGATGTGAGATCATTTGCATCTTAAACTTCTGCACAACCTTGGTATTCTAAAATATTATGCTATTTGAATAATGTTGTTGTTACAATAAAGAATCAATTCATGCCAATAGTCCAGATGTATATGAATAGTACATGTGTTATCTTTTCATAGTTATGGAAGACTGAACAAGGAAATTTAAACTGAAAAAGAAAAATTCCAGGAGGATTTTTTTCCAATGACGCATTGGCCAGCTTCCATTGCACAGTGTGTCAACAGTTTCTCTGCAAGAGAATCGAACATGTTGAGAGATGGTTCCGTAGAGATATCTCCAAATCGTGAGTTTTTGACGTATGTGTAGTATTTCCATTTTCTAATCCATACCGCGTATCCTCATTAGGGTCGCAGGGCAGTGGAGCCAATCCCGGCTGACATAGGGCGAAGACAGGGTCACCTGGGCAGGTCGCCAGTCCACCTCAGGGCTCACAGACAGACAACCATTCACTCACATTCACACCTACGGGCAACATAGAGATCAATTAACCTGACTGCATGTTTTTGGGAGGAAGAACCCGGAGGGAACCCACGCTGCCACGGGGAGAACATGCTAACTCTACACGGAAGGACTGCCCAGACCAGGAATTGAACGCACAGCCCTTTTGCCGCGAGGCGACAGTGCTAGCCACTACACCACCGTGTAGCCCATGTTTATCATGTAACTGTTAAGAATACAAAAATACATACACAGTACCCCATGTCCCTTACATTGCATTAAGACCCTGAACACCATACTGTGTTTCCTTCTATGGCAGTAGGGCCCTGAACACCATACTGTGTGTCCTTCTATGGCAGTAGGGCCCTGAACACCATACTGTGTGTCCTTTTATGGCAGTAGGGCCCTGAACACCATACTGTGTGTCCTTCTATGGCAGTAGGGCCCTGAAGCACCATACTGTGTTTCCTTCTATGGCAGTAGGGCCCTGAACACCATACTGTGTGTCCTCCTATGGCAGTAGGGCCCTGAAGCACCATACTGTGTGTCCTTTTATGGCAGTAGGGCCTGAAGCACCATACTGTGTTTCCTTCTATGGCAGTAAGGCCCTGACCAGAGGGAACAGCTCATACTCTTGCTCACCCACATGCTTTGGAACATACTGACCTTGCCGCATAAGAAGCACAGATAGGTACAAACTCTTCTTGACCCATCCACACAGGGAGGATGATTAGGCAGGCTGGGGAGTACTAGGCACAAGCTATGCACAACCCCCATCCACACAGGAGAACCACTAGGAACTCTGTGCAACCCCGGCTCTGAGCTCATCTTGACCGCTCAGTCGAAGAATTGAGATTTAATAAGAGCCGTACCTGTCACCGTCAAATAACTTGTTTATGAAAGCAACAGGTAGTTTCAAAGCCTTTTAGTTTGCATTATATTAAAGAAACCAGCACCTCCTTAGTTGAAACTGCACCTCCTGCTTTAGATGGAGAACAACATACACACACAATGATTATGACGATGGGGAGAAAATCGTGAGCCCAGAGGTTGGCACCACCCTGAGCTCCATCAGAAGGTGTTCAAAGTCCAAACTAGGAACACCTCCACCTGTAAACCAACCAGTGCTGCTGTCCTGAGCCCAGAGGGTGGCACCACCCTGAGCTCCAACGATTTCAATTCAATTCAGGCTATTTGTATAGCCCAATTTCACAAATTACAAATTTGTCTCAGAGTGCTTTACAATCTGTACACATAGACATCCCTGCCCCAAAACCTCACATCGGACCAGGAACAACTCCCAAATAACCCTTCAGGGGAAAAAGAGAAGAAACCTTCAGGAGAGAACAGAGGAGGATCCTCTCCAGGTGGACAGAACAATAGATGTCATGTGACCAGAAGGACAGATTTAGAGTTAAAATACATTCAAGGAATATGACAGAGTTTATGAACCAATTTTTCTGCATCTTTTTGAAACAAGATGTGCCTGATTTTTGAAATATGACGTAGATGAAGAAAGCAGTCCTTGAGATGTTCTTTACGTGGAGTTAAAGGACAAGTCCCCATCAAAGAGAACAGAGATTCTTTACAGTGGTGTTGATGCTAGAGTAATGCCATCTACAGAAACCACATCACCAGATAATTGATCTGAGGTGCTCAGGGTAGAATTACTTTGGTTTTGTCTGAGTTTAACATCAAGAAGTTGCAGGTCATCCATGTTTTTATGTCACTAAGACATGCTTGAATTTTTGAGCCGGTGTTCGCCGTTCTCGTGTAGCATAAAGCTTGCGGAGATGGCTTGTGCCAAGACGGCACAGGTTGTGTAATTTCATGTCTAATTCTGTCATTTTAATCTATATATTTGATTTAGTTTGGCTTTGGTTGTTGAGTTGTGTTGGGAACTTGTAGATATAGATTTGTGAACACATGAACTTCGACGTCAGCCCCCATTTTAGGGGACGCAGCTCTCCAAAAGGTCTAAGGTCTCTCAAGAGTGGACAAAATAATCACGTAACCCTACACATCATGCATCTTTATGAAATCTTTGTTTTCCAATGTGTTTTCCAATAAACCAGAACCACGTGCCGCCTCAGGTCCAGACATTTCCTATCCTCCTGCTGCTGCCATTCCCACAGCCGTTTGCTTCCCCCCATGGACGACCAGTCATCCCTCCAATTGGAAAATGAGAAAGTCATGTCATATTTTATAATGATTTTAATTTTGAGACATGAGTAAGTCTATTTTGTTCTATGGATAAAATAACGAAACAAATCCAATTCTATCCCAAACATTTGTATTGGATCATTTTTCATTGCTTTGACACAAAATCCATTCCATGACCACAGCTCTCAACATTCACAAATTGTTGTTCCACTTAAACACAACCACAGCCACAACTAGTCTAATAGTCTATTTTAACTGATACATTTAATTTGACTTTAATTAGACTGAAATGTCTAAATCAAAAAGAAATAAGACAAATAAAATGCATTAACTGGCTTTCACGGAGGGCCTCATCTGATTCCTTGACGAGGTCGGTGAAACACTTGCTCCAGGTGAGTAAAGTAGGCATTTTGTAATTGACTGGGACGGTGTGGTGACATTCTTTCCCAGCCACAGACTGGTTTACAGCACATCCCACACTGGTGCAACGTTTCCCCCACCTTACAATCCAATCCTAAAGCCCAGAGAGAAATGCTTTTCCTCCCGAAGCTGGAAGGTTTTTCACCACCAGGCAAATGCTCCGATGTCTCTTGAACCATGAAGGCTGCATGTTTGGACATCTCTGCAGAAGGTTGCCAAGGATGGATCAGGCATGCTAAAAGGATTTGCATTGCAAGAGAGGACATACAGTAGTGATGTAACTGAGAGCTTGTTGCCACATGCATAAGACAGGAGCTATAACCTACACTTAAAGAGGACATGGAGTGTGCTGTATTGCATTATTGGACTTGCTATTCAAATCCAGTTTGTGCACTTGGATGTACTTTACTTTGGGAGACACGTTAGCCTAATTTTGATTAGGATGAACTTTTGGTGAACTGTTGTGTTGAGCTGCATGTTGGTAAAGAGAACTGTGTGAATAGATTTTAAAAGACAAACAAGTATAATGGTTTGTCCTTCTAAAGTGATTGGTGGAATGAATGGATGTCATAAGGTCCAGCTGTTGTTTCCATGTCGGATCATTAGCCACACCTTGAAAGGTGCATGTGGAAGATGTCCTAATATTTTCAATGTCCCAACAATGCTGTTGGCTAATGAGATGTCATCCGGTCCTGAGACTGTATATAAGAAAGGGCCAACATCCAGAGCAACACAAACCTCCTCCACCATCTGCAAGACAGTCTGCTGAACTTGTGAAGAATTGAAAGTAACATTACAAATTGCATGTTTCTCTCTGAGTGTGCTGCTGTTTTGTAAAAGCTGTTGATCTGAGTAATGTTGTTATTTCCCTTTTCACAGGAGAGATCACTGTAACCATGCTGAAAGAAGTATTTGTTCTTGGATGCCTCCTGAGCCTCGCTCTGGCTCAGCCTGTAAGTGAGACATCTCATATTCAATATCTATACCACTGCTCTTATAGGCTGACCCCATGAATAGTAGCGTGGCAGTGGTCACTGTGAAGGGAATATGAAACATGTGTGTTGTCTACAGGTGGACATGGAGCTCAGACGAGTTGCTCGCTCCAGCTCTGGGTTTAGCTCTGGCTCGGATTCCGGTGAGGTGAGTGCTTTCTCTATCCTCAAATTCAACATGTATCCCTTCTGAATGTAATTTTGCAAATGACTGTAACATTCTTAGAAATTCCCCTGCTGTGAAATGACCATGACTCTTTTGGTTTGCTTAAAGGGTGGTACAACAAACAACCAGCTTACTGCACAGTTGTTGCAGATCTTGATTGGCATCCTCAACCAACAAACTACGACTGCAGCTACAACCACGACTGCTGCCACAACGACTACAGCAGCCACAACGACTACTGCAGCTCCCACTACTACAGTAGCTCCCACTACTACAGCCACCAAATAAGTGTATATGTATGTCTATCTGCACAGTCTGATGATGCCCTAACAGCGGTGCTTGTACAACTATCATTATTCAATTAAACTGTTTATTCTGTACATTCTGCTGAATAAACTTTATGAATGGAAAACATGCACAGGATGCGTTTGCTTTTCTAAAAGTCCACATGAGAAAAATCAATGAAGCTGTGTAAAGAATTGTGATTCATATCATTTATTAGAAATAGATAGACACATCCAGTGTCAGCACTGTCACCGTTTCCCAACATCTACGACTGATCACATTATACACCATTAATAGAAATACAAAGTTCCAGCCCACTGACAGCTGATTGGATGACTGGCATGTAAAATGTCATCCACAGCTAAATTAGACAACCTTTGTGGCTACTATTACAGTGACAACTGCATTAATTTACTCAAGGTTATAAGCTTATTTCCTTGATCATGTATTTAAGCTGAATTACTGACTGCACTTGAGCCAGTCTTGTTTGTAAAGGATCATACTGCTCTCAGCTATGAAACTGCTGGTTGTGATTGTGCTTCACAGTATTGTGTTCATCCATCCGTCAGCATTGCTAACAGACACAAATAACAATCATCCAATACGTCGGTTGGTCACATGTTCTTTTAATTTCTGTGGTGGTTTAACAGGTTTCTTTTCCAAGCTCATTGCAGGTAAATGAAGTGTGTCAAGAGTTGTTTGATGTGAGATCATTTGCATCTTAAACTTCTGCACAACCTTGGTATTCTAAAATATTATGCTATTTGAATAATGTTGTTGTTACAATAAAGAATCAATTCATGCCAATAGTCCAGATGTATATGAATAGTACATGTGTTATCTTTTCATAGTTATGGAAGACTGAACAAGGAAATTTAAACTGAAAAAGAAAAATTCCAGGAGGATTTTTTTCCAATGACGCATTGGCCAGCTTCCATTGCACAGTGTGTCAACAGTTTCTCTGCAAGAGAATCGAACATGTTGAGAGATGGTTCCGTAGAGATATCTCCAAATCGTGAGTTTTTGACGTATGTGTAGTATTTCCATTTTCTAATCCATACCGCGTATCCTCATTAGGGTCGCAGGGCAGTGGAGCCAATCCCGCTGACATAGGGCGAAGACAGGGTCACCTGGGCAGGTCGCCAGTCCACCTCAGGGCTCACAGACAGACAACCATTCACTCACATTCACACCTACGGGCAACATAGAGATCAATTAACCTGACTGCATGTTTTTGGGAGGAAGAACCCGGAGGGAACCCACGCTGCCACGGGGAGAACATGCTAACTCTACACGGAAGGACTGCCCAGACCAGGAATTGAACGCACAGCCCTTTTGCCGCGAGGCGACAGTGCTAGCCACTACACCACCGTGTAGCCCATGTTTATCATGTAACTGTTAAGAATACAAAAATACATACACAGTACCCCATGTCCCTTACATTGCATTAAGACCCTGAACACCATACTGTGTTTCCTTCTATGGCAGTAGGGCCCTGAACACCATACTGTGTGTCCTTCTATGGCAGTAGGGCCCTGAACACCATACTGTGTGTCCTCCTATGGCAGTAGGGCCCTGAAGCACCATACTGTGTTTCCTTCTATGGCAGTAGGGCCCTGAACACCATACTGTGTGTCCTCCTATGGCAGTAGGGCCCTGAAGCACCATACTGTGTGTCCTTTTATGGCAGTAGGGCCCTGAACACCATACTGTGTGTCCTTCTATGGCAGTAGGGCCCTGAACACCATACTGTGTGTCCTTCTATGGCAGTAGGGCCCTGAAGCACCATACTGTGTTTCCTTCTATGGCAGTAGGGCCCTGAACACCATACTGTGTGTCCTCCTATGGCAGTAGGGCCCTGAAGCACCATACTGTGTGTCCTTTTATGGCAGTAGGGCCCTGAAGCACCATACTGTGTTTCCTTCTATGGCAGTAAGGCCCTGACCAGAGGGAACAGCTCATACTCTTGCTCACCCACATGCTTTGGAACATACTGACCTTGCCGCATAAGAAGCACAGATAGGTACAAACTCTTCTTGACCCATCCACACAGGGAGGATGATTAGGCAGGCTGGGGAGTACTAGGCACAAGCTATGCACAACCCCCCATCCACACAGGGAGAACCACTAGGAACTCTGTGCAACCCCCGGCTCTGAGCTCATCTTGACCGCTCAGTCGAAGAATTGAGATTTAATAAGAGCCGTACCTGTCACCGTCAAATAACTTGTTTATGAAAGCAACAGGTAGTTTCAAAGCCTTTTTAGTTTGCATTATATTAAAGAAACCAGCACCTCCTTAGTTGAAACTGCACCTCCTGCTTTAGATGGAGAACAACATACACACACAATGATTATGACGATGGGGAGAAAATCGTGAGCCCAGAGGTTGGCACCACCCTGAGCTCCATCAGAAGGTGTTCAAAGTCCAAACTAGGAACACCTCCACCTGTAAACCAACCAGTGCTGCTGTCCTGAGCCCAGAGGGTGGCACCACCCTGAGCTCCAACGATTTCAATTCAATTCAGGCTATTTGTATAGCCCAATTTCACAAATTACAAATTTGTCTCAGAGTGCTTTACAATCTGTACACATAGACATCCCTGCCCCAAAACCTCACATCGGACCAGGAACAACTCCCAAATAACCCTTCAGGGGGAAAAAAGAGAAGAAACCTTCAGGAGAGAACAGAGGAGGATCCTCTCCAGGTGGACAGAACAATAGATGTCATGTGACCAGAAGGACAGATTTAGAGTTAAAATACATTCAAGGAATATGACAGAGTTTATGAACCAATTTTTCTGCATCTTTTTGAAACAAGATGTGCCTGATTTTTGAAATATGACGTAGATGAAGAAAGCAGTCCTTGAGATGTTCTTTACGTGGAGTTAAAGGACAAGTCCCCATCAAAGAGAACAGAGATTCTTTACAGTGGTGTTGATGCTAGAGTAATGCCATCTACAGAAACCACATCACCAGATAATTGATCTGAGGTGCTCAGGGTAGAATTACTTTGGTTTTGTCTGAGTTTAACATCAAGAAGTTGCAGGTCATCCATGTTTTTATGTCACTAAGACATGCTTGAATTTTTGAGCCGGTGTTCGCCCGTTCGTGTAGCATAAAGCTTGCGGAGATGGCTTGTGCCAAGACGGCACAGGTTGTGTAATTTCATGTCTAATTCTGTCATTTTAATCTATATATTTGATTTAGTTTGGCTTTGGTTGTTGAGTTGTGTTGGGAACTTGTAGATATAGATTTGTGAACACATGAACTTCGACGTCAGCCCCCATTTTAGGGGACGCAGCTCTCCAAAAGGTCTAAGGTCTCTCAAGAGTGGACAGAATAATCACGTAACCCTACACATCATGCATCTTTATGAAATCTTTGTTTTCCAATGTGTTTTCCAATAAACCAGAACCACGTGCCGCCTCAGGTCCAGACATTTCCTATCCTCCTGCTGCTGCCATTCCCACAGCCGTTTGCTTCCCCCCATGGACGACCAGTCATCCCTCCAATTGGAAAATGAGAAAGTCATGTCATATTTTATAATGATTTTAATTTTGAGACATGAGTAAGTCTATTTTGTTCTATGGATAAAATAACGAAACAAATCCAATTCTATCCCAAACATTTGTATTGGATCATTTTTCATTGCTTTGACACAAAATCCATTCCATGACCACAGCTCTCAACATTCACAAATTGTTGTTCCACTTAAACACAACCACAGCCACAACTAGTCTAATAGTCTATTTTAACTGATACATTTAATTTGACTTTAATTAGACTGAAATGTCTAAATCAAAAAGAAATAAGACAAATAAAATGCATTAACTGGCTTTCACGGAGGGCCTCATCTGATTCCTTGACGAGGTCGGTGAAACACTTGCTCCAGGTGAGTAAAGTAGGCATTTTGTAATTGGCTGGGACGGTGTGGTGACATTCTTTCCCAGCCACAGACTGGTTTACAGCACATCCCACACTGGTGCAACGTTTCCCCCACCTTACAATCCAATCCTAAAGCCCAGAGAGAAATGCTTTTCCTCCCGAAGCTGGAAGGTTTTTCACCACCAGGCAAATGCTCCGATGTCTCTTGAACCATGAAGGCTGCATGTTTGGACATCTCTGCAGAAGGTTGCCAAGGATGGATCAGGCATGCTAAAAGGATTTGCATTGCAAGAGAGGACATACAGTAGTGATGTAACTGAGAGCTTGTTGCCACATGCATAAGACAGGAGCTATAACCTACACTTAAAGAGGACATGGAGTGTGCTGTATTGCATTATTGGACTTGCTATTCAAATCCAGTTTGTGCACTTGGATGTACTTTACTTTGGGAGACACGTTAGCCTAATTTTGATTAGGATGAACTTTTGGTGAACTGTTGTGTTGAGCTGCATGTTGGTAAAGAGAACTGTGTGAATAGATTTTAAAAGACAAACAAGTATAATGGTTTGTCCTTCTAAAGTGATTGGTGGAATGAATGGATGTCATAAGGTCCAGCTGTTGTTTCCATGTCGGATCATTAGCCACACCTTGAAAGGTGCATGTGGAAGATGTCCTAATATTTTCAATGTCCCAACAATGCTGTTGGCTAATGAGATGTCATCCGGTCCTGAGACTGTATATAAGAAAGGGCCAACATCCAGAGCAACACAAACCTCCTCCACCATCTGCAAGACAGTCTGCTGAACTTGTGAAGAATTGAAAGTAACATTACAAATTGCATGTTTCTCTCTGAGTGTGCTGCTGTTTTGTAAAAGCTGTTGATCTGAGTAATGTTGTTATTTCCTTTCACAGGAGAGATCACTGTAACCATGCTGAAAGAAGTATTTGTTCTTGGATGCCTCCTGAGCCTCGCTCTGGCTCAGCCTGTAAGTGAGACATCTCATATTCAATATCTATACCACTGCTCTTATAGGCTGACCCCATGAATAGTAGCGTGGCAGTGGTCACTGTGAAGGGAATATGAAACATGTGTGTTGTCTACAGGTGGACATGGAGCTCAGACGAGTTGCTCGCTCCAGCTCTGGGTTTAGCTCTGGCTCGGATTCCGGTGAGGTGAGTGCTTTCTCTATCCTCAAATTCAACATGTATCCCTTCTGAATGTAATTTTGCAAATGACTGTAACATTCTTAGAAATTCCCCTGCTGTGAAATGACCATGACTCTTTTGGTTTGCTTAAAGGGTGGTACAACAAACAACCAGCTTACTGCACAGTTGTTGCAGATCTTGATTGGCATCCTCAACCAACAAACTACGACTGCAGCTACAACCACGACTGCTGCCACAACGACTACAGCAGCCACAACGACTACTGCAGCTCCCACTACTACAGTAGCTCCCACTACTACAGCCACCAAATAAGTGTATATGTATGTCTATCTGCACAGTCTGATGATGCCCTAACAGCGGTGCTTGTACAACTATCATTATTTAATTAAACTGTTTATTCTGTACATTCTGCTGAATAAACTTTATGAATGGAAAACATGCACAGGATGCGTTTGCTTTTCTAAAAGTCCACATGAGAAAAATCAATGAAGCTGTGTAAAGAATTGTGATTCATATCATTTATTAGAAATAGATAGACACATCCAGTGTCAGCACTGTCACCGTTTCCCAACATCTACGACTGATCACATTATACACCATTAATAGAAATACAAAGTTCCAGCCCACTGACAGCTGATTGGATGACTGGCATGTAAAATGTCATCCACAGCTAAATTAGACAACCTTTGTGGCTACTATTACAGTGACAACTGCATTAATTTACTCAAGGTTATAAGCTTATTTCCTTGATCATGTATTTAAGCTGAATTACTGACTGCACTTGAGCCAGTCTTGTTTGTAAAGGATCATACTGCTCTCAGCTATGAAACTGCTGGTTGTGATTGTGCTTCACAGTATTGTGTTCATCCATCCGTCAGCATTGCTAACAGACACAAATAACAATCATCCAATACGTCGGTTGGTCACATGTTCTTTTAATTTCTGTGGTGGTTTAACAGGTTTCTTTCCAAGCTCATTGCAGGTAAATGAAGTGTGTCAAGAGTTGTTTGATGTGAGATCATTTGCATCTTAAACTTCTGCACAACCTTGGTATTCTAAAATATTATGCTATTTGAATAATGTTGTTGTTACAATAAAGAATCAATTCATGCCAATAGTCCAGATGTATATGAATAGTACATGTGTTATCTTTTCATAGTTATGGAAGACTGAACAAGGAAATTTAAACTGAAAAGAAAAATTCCAGGAGGATTTTTTTCCAATGACGCATTGGCCAGCTTCCATTGCACAGTGTGTCAACAGTTTCTCTGCAAGAGAATCGAACATGTTGAGAGATGGTTCCGTAGAGATATCTCCAAATCGTGAGTTTTTGACGTATGTGTAGTATTTCCATTTTCTAATCCATACCGCCAGTATCCTCATTAGGGTCGCAGGGCAGTGGAGCCAATCCCGGCTGACATAGGGCGAAGACAGGGTCACCTGGGCAGGTCGCCAGTCCACCTCAGGGCTCACAGACAGACAACCATTCACTCACATTCACACCTACGGGCAACATAGAGATCAATTAACCTGACTGCATGTTTTTGGGAGGAAGAACCCGGAGGGAACCCACGCTGCCACGGGGAGAACATGCTAACTCTACACGGAAGGACTGCCCAGACCAGGAATTGAACGCACAGCCCTTTTGCCGCGAGGCGACAGTGCTAGCCACTACACCACCGTGTAGCCCATGTTTATCATGTAACTGTTAAGAATACAAAAATACATACACAGTACCCCATGTCCCTTACATTGCATTAAGACCCTGAACACCATACTGTGTTTCCTTCTATGGCAGTAGGGCCCTGAACACCATACTGTGTGTCCTTCTATGGCAGTAGGGCCCTGAACACCATACTGTGTGTCCTTTTATGGCAGTAGGGCCCTGAACACCATACTGTGTGTCCTTCTATGGCAGTAGGGCCCTGAAGCACCATACTGTGTTTCCTTCTATGGCAGTAGGGCCCTGAACACCATACTGTGTGTCCTCCTATGGCAGTAGGGCCCTGAAGCACCATACTGTGTGTCCTTTTATGGCAGTAGGGCCCTGAAGCACCATACTGTGTTTCCTTCTATGGCAGTAAGGCCCTGACCAGAGGGAACAGCTCATACTCTTGCTCACCCACATGCTTTGGAACATACTGACCTTGCCGCATAAGAAGCACAGATAGGTACAAACTCTTCTTGACCCATCCACACAGGGAGGATGATTAGGCAGGCTGGGGAGTACTAGGCACAAGCTATGCACAACCCCCCATCCACACAGGGAGAACCACTAGGAACTCTGTGCAACCCCCGGCTCTGAGCTCATCTTGACCGCTCAGTCGAAGAATTGAGATTTAATAAGAGCCGTACCTGTCACCGTCAAATAACTTGTTTATGAAAGCAACAGGTAGTTTCAAAGCCTTTTAGTTTGCATTATATTAAAGAAACCAGCACCTCCTTAGTTGAAACTGCACCTCCTGCTTTAGATGGAGAACAACATACACACACAATGATTATGACGATGGGGAGAAAATCGTGAGCCCAGAGGTTGGCACCACCCTGAGCTCCATCAGAAGGTGTTCAAAGTCCAAACTAGGAACACCTCCACCTGTAAACCAACCAGTGCTGCTGTCCTGAGCCCAGAGGGTGGCACCACCCTGAGCTCCAACGATTTCAATTCAATTCAGGCTATTTGTATAGCCCAATTTCTAAATTACAAATTTGTCTCAGAGTGCTTTACAATCTGTACACATAGACATCCCTGCCCCAAAACCTCACATCGGACCAGGAACAACTCCCAAATAACCCTTCAGGGGAAAAAAGAAGAAACCTTCAGGAGAGAACAGAGGAGGATCCTCTCCAGGTGGACAGAACAATAGATGTCATGTGACCAGAAGGACAGATTTAGAGTTAAAATACATTCAAGGAATATGACAGAGTTTATGAACCAATTTTTCTGCATCTTTTTGAAACAAGATGTGCCTGATTTTTGAAATATGACGTAGATGAAGAAAGCAGTCCTTGAGATGTTCTTTACGTGGAGTTAAAGGACAAGTCCCCATCAAAGAGAACAGAGATTCTTTACAGTGGTGTTGATGCTAGAGTAATGCCATCTACAGAAACCACATCACCAGATAATTGATCTGAGGTGCTCAGGGTAGAATTACTTTGGTTTTGTCTGAGTTTAACATCAAGAAGTTGCAGGTCATCCATGTTTTTATGTCACTAAGACATGCTTGAATTTTTGAGCCGGTGTTCGCCGTTCTCGTGTAGCATAAAGCTTGCGGAGATGGCTTGTGCCAAGACGGCACAGGTTGTGTAATTTCATGTCTAATTCTGTCATTTTAATCTATATATTTGATTTAGTTTGGCTTTGGTTGTTGAGTTGTGTTGGGAACTTGTAGATATAGATTTGTGAACACATGAACTTCGACGTCAGCCCCCATTTTAGGGGACGCAGCTCTCCAAAAGGTCTAAGGTCTCTCAAGAGTGGACAGAATAATCACGTAACCCTACACATCATGCATCTTTATGAAATCTTTGTTTTCCAATGTGTTTTCCAATAAACCAGAACCACGTGCCGCCTCAGGTCCAGACATTTCCTATCCTCCTGCTGCTGCCATTCCCACAGCCGTTTGCTTCCCCCCATGGACGACCAGTCATCCCTCCAATTGGAAAATGAGAAAGTCATGTCATATTTTATAATGATTTTAATTTTGAGACATGAGTAAGTCTATTTTGTTCTATGGATAAAATAACGAAACAAATCCAATTCTATCCCAAACATTTGTATTGGATCATTTTTCATTGCTTTGACACAAAATCCATTCCATGACCACAGCTCTCAACATTCACAAATTGTTGTTCCACTTAAACACAACCACAGCCACAACTAGTCTAATAGTCTATTTTAACTGATACATTTAATTTGACTTTAATTAGACTGAAATGTCTAAATCAAAAAGAAATAAGACAAATAAAATGCATTAACTGGCTTTCACGGAGGGCCTCATCTGATTCCTTGACGAGGTCGGTGAAACACTTGCTCCAGGTGAGTAAAGTAGGCATTTTGTAATTGGCTGGGACGGTGTGGTGACATTCTTTCCCAGCCACAGACTGGTTTACAGCACATCCCACACTGGTGCAACGTTTCCCCACCTTACAATCCAATCCTAAAGCCCAGAGAGAAATGCTTTTCCTCCCGAAGCTGGAAGGTTTTTTCACCACCAGGCAAATGCTCCGATGTCTCTTGAACCATGAAGGCTGCATGTTTGGACATCTCTGCAGAAGGTTGCCAAGGATGGATCAGGCATGCTAAAAGGATTTGCATTGCAAGAGAGGACATACAGTAGTGATGTAACTGAGAGCTTGTTGCCACATGCATAAGACAGGAGCTATAACCTACACTTAAAGAGGACATGGAGTGTGCTGTATTGCATTATTGGACTTGCTATTCAAATCCAGTTTGTGCACTTGGATGTACTTTACTTTGGGAGACACGTTAGCCTAATTTTGATTAGGATGAACTTTTGGTGAACTGTTGTGTTGAGCTGCATGTTGGTAAAGAGAACTGTGTGAATAGATTTTAAAAGACAAACAAGTATAATGGTTTGTCCTTCTAAAGTGATTGGTGGAATGAATGGATGTCATAAGGTCCAGCTGTTGTTTCCATGTCGGATCATTAGCCACACCTTGAAAGGTGCATGTGGAAGATGTCCTAATATTTTCAATGTCCCAACAATGCTGTTGGCTAATGAGATGTCATCCGGTCCTGAGAATGTATATAAGAAAGGGCCAACATCCAGAGCAACACAAACCTCCTCCACCATCTGCAAGACAGTCTGCTGAACTTGTGAAGAATTGAAAGTAACATTACAAATTGCATGTTTCTCTCTGAGTGTGCTGCTGTTTTGTAAAAGCTGTTGATCTGAGTAATGTTGTTATTTCCCTTTTCACAGGAGAGATCACTGTAACCATGCTGAAAGAAGTATTTGTTCTTGGATGCCTCCTGAGCCTCGCTCTGGCTCAGCCTGTAAGTGAGACATCTCATATTCAATATCTATACCACTGCTCTTATAGGCTGACCCCATGAATAGTAGCGTGGCAGTGGTCACTGTGAAGGGAATATGAAACATGTGTGTTGTCTACAGGTGGACATGGAGCTCAGACGAGTTGCTCGCTCCAGCTCTGGGTTTAGCTCTGGCTCGCTGTCCGAAGAGGTGAGTGCTTTCTCTATCCTCAAATATTAAACATTCGAGACTCGTGAATTTACTGTAAAATTCTCAGAAATTCCTCTCCTGTTTTTTGACAAATAATCATTTTGATTTCTTTGAAGGTTTCAACCACCGTGACGCCAACCGTGAGCAGCCAGTCCACGGCGACCACCCTGTCTACAGCGACCACGCCGCCCATAGTGATCCCACAATGGTTCCAGGCCCTTCTGGCCCTCCTGAGACCCAGATAACATCTACAGCTGCTCCGCTCTTAATCTGTCGAGGTCACTTCGACACGTGGATCAAAATGACTTCATTCCATGTGGCGTCTACCAAATAAACTTCATAAATGGAAAACCTGGACCAAATATGTTTGTTCTTCTTATAATTGACATGACACTGTGTATAAAGCTATTCCCACTTTAGTTTATGATATTGTGTTATGAACGGTCTAGAACATTATAATAAACATGAGCGAATATATTGATGTTGTACATCATATTAAAAAAGACAACTTGGGTTACAAGTATCAGTGAGCCGTTTCAGCACAACTGAAATAAAAAATGAAATATCGTAATCATAATTTTGTCAGTTGTCGGCCCACTCAGAACGTTTCCGGAGCTAGTGACAAGTAGCTTTGTGCTATTGTAAAAAGTGAGATATTAGAAAGCAATCTTCACATGGATTCTAAATATCTTTACAGAATCCTTCTGCACCAAAGTATCACGGAGAAATGAGCCAAAGGACACAGGAATAAAAATCGCTTCATAGCTTTACATTCAGCAAATTCAACGTACTTTTGTTCTTGAGTAGAAGCAACGGCCTCAGCGTGTGTGTATGTCCCTTTAAAACCAGGCGGACTTTTGGGGACGCGTCATAGTGAGCTGGCAGGAAGTTCAATTTCAGTGAATCGGGTTTCACATTTAAAAAATGTCGACGCCTTTCTGTCTCCTATTGGCTCAAAGTGCTGTCAATCGTTTCTTTCTTGATACCAACGGATTCTATTGGCTGTAAGGATTCCAAAGACGTGTCATTCTTTAAAATCAGCCTTTTCCTGGCGCGTAACAGCTGCTCTGTGTTATGCGCATCACGCACGCACAGTGCACTTTGTTTGATACTTTTTTTGTTTAATCTTTACTGTTTTAAAGCCACAGAAAGATGTATTTGTATGTATTGAACACCAAAAGTAAAAGTGAAATAAATGGTTTGGTACATGAGAAAAGTGAAATGGCACAGCTGGTGCTCCAATGTGCCCAAATGCACATTTTAGAGACCTCGCCAACTATTGTTCTGCTTTATTTCTCCTGAGTCCTACTTTGCAGAGAGTCCGTTCCCACGTTGATTTTATGCGGGTGGCGTTTCATAGAAGTTTCATCTTTATTTACTCTTAACCAGTAACATATATACTAATATTTACACATCTGAACAAAAGCTCACATATGTTACCTTTATTATTACACCAACGTTATTCCAATAGCTGTTGTGGTTGCAGAGCTGCACCCGTTTTACTTTGGCGATGTCATTTTGAGCAGAAACCAAAAAAATCGTGTGGGGCTCAAAAGGAAAAATATGAATAATCGTCATTATTCTAATTATCATTATTATCATCTATCTTCCTGAGACCAACAGAAACTTCTCCGTGTGCCAAGCGGGAAGGAGCACTACAGATAATGACGCACTACATCAGTTTGTTATAGTTGAAATGTGGCCATGCAGTGCAACCCAGGGGGCAACCTCTGGTTCTGAAAGCTGAGACCGATGAGGAGGTGCCATGGCCTTCCTTCAAACGGCCATCAGGGAGAATTGTTCTCTGGTTGACTGCCTGCTACCGGTCCATGACCCACAGTCTTGATGATGGCTCCACTCCTCCACACATGTGCTGTGGTCGAGACGGGTTCTTTTGCTTTGGAAGGTTCCTATCTGAGTGAAGTGAACCCAGAGTATCCAGATGGCCGCCATGATGAGAGGGTTCTAGTTGTCTAGGCGCTAAGGAAAGGTGCTTCAATGCTTCCTTTCGTAGCTCCTTTAGCATAGAATGCATTGGACCTTCCTTTACTAAAGCAAATAAGATAACGCCGCCCGACAAATCCTCTTGGCAACAACATTTAATGTGACACACCATTTTCTGAGATATTCTGAATAACTAGCTGTGAATAAACACATTGAATACCCTGTGGTATAGTTTTAGTCCGAATAATATCACAATAATATCAGAATACAAGAATATCTTGATTTACAAACCATGAATGTGTCTGCTTCCCGTGTGGAACAACAGCGCCACCTAGCTGCAGCTGGCAGGCCTCAAGCAGCGACACACACATATATATATATATATATATATATATATATATATATATATATATATATATTTCACATGTTATGCAGTCAAATTAACCACTACGGCTTGTGTCTGACAGCGTGAGATTGAAACCTTGAAATAAAATGTGCAAGTAAAAAATCTAAATGTAAATGATGCATTTAAAAAATATAAGTCACGATGAACTAAGACCAAAATAAAATGTCCTCTCTGCTGAAATGAAAAGGAAAGTTAGAAAAGTTACATTTGAGTTGTAAGAGAGAGAGAGAGAGAGAGAGAGGCAATGTGCACGGTGTTCAACGTGAACAAACAGTTATTAAAATGCTCCTAACATAGATTCATATGAGTATTGATGGAGTCACACCAACTGAAACCTTCTCGGTGTCTTTGGTACCTCCTCAAACAAAACCTCAACTCTAGTTCCGGTAGTTTGTGCATCGTGACCTCACGGACCTTAACACTAACTTTGAGTGACTCCTGCATTGATACGTATCTCGTGTGTCAGGAATCCATTGAACCTTGTTCATGTTGCTTCTGTCCCTGAGGGCAAATGTAATAATATATTCTTATGTTATATTCTGAAGACACTCGTAGTCGATCTCAGAGTCACATTTTACCAGTGAATTTCACAATAGAAAAAAAAAAAAAAAAAAAAAAAAAAAATATATATATATATATATATATATATATATATATATATATATTCCAAAATAACATTTATATAGATATAGATATGTTATTGTGTGATTTACAATGTCACTTTTTAGTTCCCGCGCTCCCTTATTCAGCTTGTATTTTAAAGGTCTTTTAAACCAAATGTTCCCCATGTAGCTTGATAAGAAAAGCTTGAAGAGTTCTTTCCACTTCTGTTCATGTCAGTGGAGTTTTAACAGCACTGTTGGTCTTTCTATTTGTGCACCTTGTTGTTAAATACAACTTTTTAAATGTCTAGATAGTCAGAGATATACTCTGGATGGAGGCTTTAACCCAATTTGACAATTTTCAATGTTTAAATGTTAAATTTCTTTAATTTTTTTAGGGTCCCCAGGCTGTTTTTCTTTTTTTCAAACATATAAATAATAAATACTTTTATATATATATTTAAAAATTTTTATTTTTCAACAACAGCAAACAAAATAAACCCACACTTCAACTTTGGGGAAACAATATTAATTAATCATTTTAATGAGGGTTTTATTAATGGGGTCAAATTGACCCCGAGGGTAAAATATGTTAGTAAATGTAAAGGTAACAGGAGGGTTAAAATGTCAAAACTTTAATGGCGAGTTCCACCGTGAGTAATCAAGACGATGACAGTGTTTGGAAAAGGATTGAGCAAGTCTTGTGTTGCAGATGGAAATAGAGCTGTAAGCAACAGAGATAAATCACTGCTTCACAAGTACACAACTGTTCAACAACATATCAATCTTATTCAAGTTTAAAAGCAAAACCTATGAAATGATTTTCCAAACATAATTCAGTTGCTTTAAACAAACCCAGCAGTCCAACTTGAGCTTCGTGTTAACGTGGCCCGCATGCGTCAGAGCGTCCTTTAAGCGTGTTTAATCCCTGAGGATTATCAACAGGACGTGGATCGTCTCCTGGTGAATCGTGTTCACGCCTGTGTGCTTTCGTGTCGGAGGCTGCAGCGCTGACCACGTCTGGCATGAAGCAACAACGCTTAAAGTCGAGGGCCTTGTGAGGCGGTTTAAAAGCTGATGGGGCTTCCTGGATTCAAGTGTATTCGTGATTCAGCGTAACTCCGGCCACTGGCAGCTCCGACTACCGAGGGATCTGCAGCACGGTTGGCGAGATGACGTTTGTTCTGCTGATGGTTTTCTGCTTGATCCATTGCCCTCTGGCTGTAAGTAGCAACATATTCTTTCATATTCTTCTGGTTTTCAGCCAAAACAGGAAACAAACCCGGTTTGAATGTCATGTGTTGGCAGAATTGTGATCACAGCAGCAGTGAGTCAGCCAGTGATGAGGTCCGGGTGAGTTCTCATGCCAGCAGCAGCAGTGAGTCTGACAGTGACGAGGTCAGAATCCTATTAATCCTAACGTGTCAATTATAGAGGGATGCTATGAAAACAACCTTTTCAGATCAAAGATTTACTGTGAATATATTGTCTTGCTGCAGAACGGCGATGGCCGTCCGTTTCCTCACTGGCCTTCTCTTCCTTTCTGGCCGTTTCCGGGTCTGTGGCCGCAGCCACCGCCACCTCCTCCACCCCCAACCCTAGCACCACCCACAACACCCAAACCAAGCTCCACCCGAGACCCCCCTCCGACGACCACGGCCGCTGCGACCACCAAGAGCTCCCGAGGAGACAACAACGTGGTGCTCTGAGAGCGGCCGGCCGGACGATGTTCTGCTTATGTGGTGTAATGTTGTACTCATCGCGTTGCCATGTGTGAGCCAGACCGTCACAATCATGGAAGCATAGCTGTCGGTGTATTCCAGTGTTGGTTCAGCAACCGTTCCTCATCCTCATGTATTTTTCTGTTGATTACTTTCATGCACTTTTCATATAAGTTCAATCAGCATAGTGTCGCTCAGCTCAGACAACAGCCTAAGACTGTTTGATATGTTGTGATTCATAACTTGTCAAAATGAGACAGCACTGCTCTGAGGTTTAAATAGGACTTCTGATGGAGGTTGGTCTCAGGCGTCGGTGGAACCGCGTGGGCGGTGCTGACGACACGGCGGCGTGTCTGCAGCCAGCGGCGCGGGATCAACGGAGCTTAGGGAAGGGCTGAGCGCTGAACCCGTAAAGCCTGACTCTGCTTCATCAGGGAAGTGTGGCGTACGATCCTCTTCGCATGACTCGGCACATTCACGGCACTGACAACTCTTCCATGCATTTATTCACACCAACGTTATTGTACAACTTCAATACTACGTCTGTTGTCTTAGAAACAGATCTGTGTGTATGTCAGGCGGGTTTTGCACAGCTACTCATTGAGAATGTAAACTTTTTTCAACGTTTGTTGTTTTGTAAATTTCAATTTAACTTGCAACTTAAGGCGGCCAGAGATCGGGCAGAGATGGTGTGAGTCATCATGAACCCTGCACTGAAGTATGAGCGTACAGCGCTGATGATTTGTAGTTGATGTGGAAGAGTTTTTATTAAATATTGAGGTAACACTTTTTGTGGTAAAACTCCTGATCGAGTGAGTTGTGTCTGTTTGTTTTGTACATTGTCGCTGCATAAGACTAAATCGTGGAAATAAGAAAACTTTCTGCATTGAGCACCAATAAACAAATAACTGGTTATCTTCCTACAATAAAGCCTTTGTTGTTTCACTAAGTATTTATAAATACATATATTTATGTATATATATATATGTATATACATAAATATATAATATAAATATGTATGTGTATATATTAATATATATATATATATATATATATATATATATATATAACAAACCGATACAATTAAGATATTAACATTAAAAAGCAAAAACTGATATGCTTTACATATTATAGATCATGTGTGTGACATGAGTATTGTGTAGAAAGTAAATGTAGAGAAGTAAAGACTATTCCTGGTACTTTAATTACATACCGGACAATATCAAATAACAGTGATCCAGACGTCTTTCATTCACATGGAAAATTGTTGGTTTCAGACTAAGCAGACTCACATGCTGGGACATGCTGGTAATACAAAGGTCTCCATGCTGCATGCTGACATCCACACATATGGAAGACAGGAATCAGGTGTCCTCTTCTGCCACATCACTGAAAGCATCAGCTGTTGCAATACATGTACCCTGCTATGCGTGGCTGAAGTGAAGCTTTTTGACTAACAGTAGAAGCTATAGGCTTAACCCTAAGCCTAACCCTAAGCCAAAGCCTAACCCTAACCCTAACCCTAACCCTAACCCTAAGCCAAAGCCTAACCCTAACCCTAACCCTAAGCCAAAGCCTAACCCTAACCCTAAGCCAAAGCCTAACCCTAACCCTAGCTTTTTGACTAACAGTAGAAGCTATAGGCTTAACCCTAAGCCTAACCCTAAGCCAAAGCCTAACCCTAACCCTAACCCTTATTCTATCTCTAACCCTAACCCTCAGCAGCAGGGCTCCATGGGGGGGGGGGGGGGGGCAGCTGCTGCCTCCCACACAACATTACACATGGCCTCCACTAGGGGGCCTTCCTCTGCAGCCGAGCTTTGATGGATCCCATCCTGCTAACCAGCCAATACTTCCATAGCAGCCTATATATATATATATATATATATATATATATATATATATATATATATATATATATGTAATATATATATATGAATGACAGAGAGAGAGATGCAAACTCATTTTTCTTTTCTTCCAGATTCTCTCTCCTTATAGAGACGTCCCACTTTTTTCATCTCCCTATGGGAATGATCTGGTAAGATACTAAATGTGTGACATAGGAATTCAAAGTTTTTTTTCTTTCACTGATCTTCCCAGGAACTGCAAACAGTACGGCATGTCCTGCTCTGTAATGAACTCTAGAACTGCAGATGCAAGCTTTGAATCTCCACCTTGGCAGACTTCACCTGGGGGTCTCTGGCATGTTCCCACAGCGCTGGGCTGTCAGCATATCGTATCCAAAGACATCTGGCACTTGATTGATGACTGAGATGACTTCTCATTTCAACATGTTTTCTGTGTGGTATATTGTAATTCTATCAAATTGTCCTATTTTGGGGAGTTGTGAATTGTGGAGGGTTAGACTTTAAGTTGAGCATCGTCTCAGCCCAGAAACTGTTTAAAGATATCAACATGTTGATTTTCCGTCTTGCAGTTCTCCCCAAATGGATTCCCACTGATCCTTGATTCACCTCTTCCACAAACGCCAGCAAATCCACCACCGAAGAGTCCGGGGGCACCTGCACAACCTCCTTCTGGAGCTGCTCCTTCTGGAGCTGCTCCTTCTGGAGCTGCTCCTTCTGGAGCTGCTCCTTCTGGAGATGCTCCTTCTGGAGATGCTCCTCAGCAAGTGCAGCAACAACAGGTGTCTCTACCTTTGTTCTAAATGGAGTCGGACAGTGTTCTCATAAATAAAAATGTGGAAGAGTAATTATATGAGACTGATTGTCTTCCACAGAATCCCCACATCGTGTACATGCTCCAAGGTACGGACACACTGTAAGGGTTAAGCTCAAGATGAATGCTCAGGCTGCTTGTGTAGCAGTATGTCTGTTATGTAACACTATGTCTGTTATGTAACATTATGTCTGTTATGTAACATTATGTCTGTTATGTAGCAGTATGTCTGTTATGTAACATTATGTCTGTTATGTAACATTATGTCTGTTATGTAACATTATGTCTGTTATGTAGCAGTATGTCTGTTATGTAACATTGTGTCTGTTATGTAACATTATGTCTGTTATGTAGCAGTATGTCTGTTATGTAACATTATGTCTGTTATTTAACATTATGTCTGTTATGTAACACTATGTCTGTTATGTAACATTATGTCTGTTATGTAACATTATGTCTGTTATGTAACATTATAGCATTATGTCTGTTATGTAACATTATCTCTGTTATGTAACATTATGTCTGTTATGTAACATTATCTCTGTTATGTAACATTATGTCTGTTATGTAACACTATGTCTGTTATGTAACATTATAGCATTATGTATGTTATGTAACACTATGTCTGTTATGTAACATTATGTCTGTTATGTAACATTATGTCTGTTATGTAACATTATAGCATGATGTCTGTTATGTAACACTATGTCTGTAATGTAACATTATAGCATTATGTCTGTTATGTAACACTATGTCTGTTATGTAACATTATGTCTGTTATGTAACATTGTACCATTATGTCTGTTATGTAACATTATGTCTGTTATGTAACATTATACCATTATGTCTGTTATGTAACATTATAGCATTATGTCTGTTATGTAACACTATGTCTGTTATGTAACATTATGTCTGTTATGTAACATTATAGCATTATGTCTGTTATGTAACATTATAGCATTATGTCTGTTATGTAACACTATGTCTGTTATGTAACATTATGTCTGTTATGTAACATTGTACCATTATGTCTGTTATGTAACATTATGTCTGTTATGTAACATTATACCATTATATCTGTTATGTAACATTATGTCTATTATGTACATGATGTCTGTTATGTAACATTATGTCTGTTATGTAACATTATAGCATTATGTCTGTTATGTAACACTATGTCTGTAATGTAACATTATAGCATTATGTCTGTTATGTAACACTATGTATGTTATGTAACATTATGTCTGTTATGTAACATTATGTCTGTTATGTAACATTATAGCATTATGTCTGTTATGTAACACTATGTCTGTTATGTAACATTGTGTCTGTTATGTAACATTATAGCATTATGTCTGTTATGTAACACTATGTCTGTAATGTAACATTATAGCATTATGTCTGTTATGTAACACTATGTCTGTTATGTAACATTATGTCTGTTATGTAACATTGTACCATTATGTCTGTTATGTAACATTATGTCTGTTATGTAACATTATACCATTATGTCTGTTATGTAACATTATGTCTGTTATGTAACATTATGTCTGTTATGTAACATTATAACATTATTGTTAGGTTCTGTGTGTTTCCTGTTTTATGTTGAAGTCTCTGTCTTGTTTCCTGTTTCCCTGCTCTTTCCTCCCTGTGCTTGTTTGATTGTTCCCTGATTGATCCCACCTGTGTCTCCACCTGTGTCTCGTTCCCGTGTGTATTTAGTCTGTGTCTTTCTGTGTGTCCGGGCTCGGATCGTTTTCGTTGATCAGTGGTGTGTTGTCCGTGTTCCTGGTTCCTGCTCCTGTATGGAATAAATCCATTTTGTGCCAGAAACTCTTTCCATTTGGGTCCTCTGTCACCACGATCCGTAACAATTATTTTCAATTCAGTTTATTTGTATAGCCCAGTTTCACAAATTACAAATTTGTCTCAGAGTGCTTTACAATCTGTACACATAGACATCCTGACCTTTGACCTCACATCGGACCAGGAAAAGCTCCCAAATAACCCTTCAGGGGGAGAAAAAAAGGGAAGAACGCTTCAGGAGAGAACAGAGGAGGATCCTCTCCAGGATGGACAGAACAATAGATGTAATGTGACCAGAAGACAGATTTAGAGTTAAAATACATTCAAGGAATCTGACAGTTTATCAATAGTTCATATTTAGGCATATTCCACCATGGAGAGTTTGGAGACCTCCCAAGTGGAGGAGTGGGCGGAGTCCCAGCAGGGCAGTGGCACAGCTGGTGGCAGGAACTCACGATCCAACCATCGATGGTCCATCAGCAGATGGATCTATGCCGTCTCAGAGGGTCACATGACCCCATGAGACGTGAAGTCAGAAGGACTCCGGGGAGAAGCAGAGTTAGTCATGTGTGATGGAGAGATGAAGATTCATCCATAGGAGAAAGAGAAGAAGAGAGAGGTGCTCAGTGCATCCTAAAGGTCCCCAGCAGCTATCAGCCTCTAGCAGCATCTCCAGGTGTGGACCAGGTGAACCTGACTCAGCCCTGACTATCAGCTCTGTCAAAGAGGAAAGTCTTCAGTCTACTCTTGAAGGTGGTGACTGTGTCTGCCTCCAGGACTGAAGGTGGAGCTGGTTCCATAAAAGAGGACCTTGATAACTAAAGGCTCTGGCTCCCATTTTACATTTTAAGACTCTAGGAACTACAAGTAGCCCCGCATTTAGTGAGCGCAGCCCTCTGGTGGGGCGATACGGTACTACAAGCTCTTTAAGATATGATGGTGCATCACCAATTAAGGCTTTGTAGGTTAAGAGAATAATTTTAAAAGTGATTCTTGATTTTACAGGGAGCCAGTGCAGAGCAGCTAGTGCAGGAGTAATGTGATCTCTGTTCTTAGTTTAGTGAGAACACGAGATGCAGCACACTGGATCAACTGGAGGGACCTAAGAGACTTATAGAGCAGCCTGATAATAAGGAGTTGACCTGAGAGACTTATAGAACAGCCTGATAATAAGGAGTTGACCTGAGAGACTTATAGAGCAGCCTGATAATAAGGAGTTGACCTAAGAGACTTATAGAGCAGCCTGATAATAAGGAGTTGACCTAAGAGACTTATAGAGCAGCCTGATAATAAGGAGTTGCAGTAATCCAGTCTCGAAGTAACGAACGCGTGAACCAATTTTTCTGCATCTTTTTAAGACAAGATGTGCCTGATTTTTGAAATATTACGTAGATGGAAGAATGCAGTCCTTGAGATTTGCTTTATGTGGGAGTTAAAGGACAAGTCCCGATCAAAGATAACAGAGATTCTTTACAGTGGTGTTGGATGATAGAGTAATGCCGTCTACAGAAATCACATCACCAGATAATTGATCTCTGAGGTGCTCAGGGTAGAATTACTTCGGTTTTGTCTGAGTTTAACATCAAGAAGTTGCCGGTCATCCATGTTTTTATGTCACTAAGACATGCTTGAATTTTAGTGAGTTGGTTAGTCTCCTCTGGTTTTATCGATAGATATAGTTGAGTATCATCTGCATAACAATTAAAGTTTATGGAGTGTTTCCTGATAATAAGAAAAGAGTAGGGTTAGGGTTAGAGTTATTGCATGTATAAGGTAAATATAATTGGTCCAAGCACAGAACCTTGTGGAACTCCGTGACTAACGTTGGTTGTCATCGAGGCTTCATCGTTTACAAATACAAACTGAGATCCATCTGATAAATAGGATTTAAACCAACTTAGTGCGGTGCCTGAAATACCAATCGACTGCTCCAGTCTCTGTAATAGGATGTTATGGTCAATGGTGTCGAATGCAGCACTAAGGTCTAACAAGACCAGTACAGAGAGGAGTCCTCTATCAGCACTAAGGTCTAACAAGACCAGTACAGAGAGGAGTCCTCTATCAGCACTAAGGTCTAACAAGACCAGTACAGAGATTAGTCCTTTATCTGCTGCCATTAAGAGGTCATTGGTAATCTTCACCAGTGCTGTCTCTGTGGTGTTTTCTAAATCCTGACTGAAACTCTTCAAATAAACTATTCTGATGTAGAAAGTCACACAACTGATTTGCGACCACTTTCTCAAGGATCTTGGAGAGGAAGGGGAGGTTAGAGATCGGTCTGTAGTTAGCCAAAACCTCTGGATCCAGAGCAGCTTCTTCAGGAGAGGTTTAATTACAGCTACTTTGAAGGAATGTGGTACGTGGCCTGTTAACAAAGACACATTGATAATATCCAAAAGAGAGCTGCCAATTAAAGGCAAAACGTCTTTAGGCAGCCTAGTCGGGATAGGGTCCAAGAGACAGGTAGACAGGGTCTAGAGACAGGTAGACGGGGTCTAGAGACAGGTAGACGTGTTAGAAGTAGAAACCATTGAAGATAATTGGTCACGGTTGATGGAGAAAAGCCATCTAAATATACACCAGGACATAGAGCGGTTTCCAAAGCCGTTCCACTTGAGGACAGATTGGCACTGGTTAAGGGCAAGAGATTATTAATCTTGTCCCTAATAGTTAAAATCTTCTCATTGAAGAAGTTCATAAAGTCATTACTACTGAGGTCTAGAGGAATACTGGGCTCCACAGAGCTGTGACTCTCTGTCAGCCTGGCTACAGCTAAAGAGAAACCTGGGCTTGTTCTTATTCTTCTCTATTACTGATGAGTCATATTCTGCTCTGGCATTACGGAGGGCCTTCTTATAAGTTTTAAGACTATCTCGCCAAACTAAGCGGGATTCTTCCCGATTAGTTGAACGCCAAATGCTTTCAAGCTTTCGTGATGTTTGCTTTAATGTGCGGGTCTGAGGGTTATACCAGGGAGCAAACCTCCTCTTCCTCACCCTCTTCTTCTTCAGAGGGGCTATCAAGTCCAGTGTCAGTCTCAGTGAGCCTGTGGCACTATCAACAAGATGATCCATCTGGACTAGAGTTAGACCAGGAGTCCTCTGTTATATTGAGACATGGTATTGAATCAAGTGCAGAAGGAATCGCTTCTTTAAATTTAGCTACAGCACTGTCAGTTAGACATCTGGTGTAGAAACTTTTGACTAGCGGTGTACACTCCGGTAGTATAAACTAAAGTTATAAGGTTGTGGTCTGACAGAAGAGGATTCTGTGGGAAGACCTTCAAATGCTCAAGGTCAACGCCATATGAAGAACAAGATCAGCGTGTGGCCAAAGCTGTGAGTGGGTTTCTGTACTCTCTGACGAAAGCCGATCGAGTCCAACAATGAGATGAATGCAGTACCTAGGCAATCATTATCAACATCCACATGAATATAACATCTCCTACAATAATAACTTTATCAGTTTTAAGAACCAAACTTGATATAAACTCTGAACGTTCTGATATAAACTCTGAATATGGACCGGGTGGCCGGTACAGAATCACTAATAGAATCGGCTGTAATGTTTTCCAGGTTGGATGAAAGACTAAGAACAAGGCTTTCAAATGAGTCGTAATTTAATTTAGGTTTATGATTTATTAAAAGGCTGGAGTCAAAGATGGCTGCTCCTCCACCTCCTCCACCTCCTGGAGGAATGTGAGTATTAACATGACTTGGAGGAGTCGACTCATTTAGGCAGACATATGCTTCATGGCGCAGCCAGGTTTCAGTTAGACAACATAAATCAATGTGATTATCTGTTATTAAATCATTTAGTAACACAGCTTTAGATGACAGAGATCTAATATTTAGGAGACCACATTTAATAGTCCTGTTTTGTTGCACTGCTGAAATAATGGTGTTAACTTGTATAAGGTTATTGTGTACCACTCCTCTTGTGTTTACTTTAGATTTATTTAATTTAAGTGGCCGTGGGACAGACACAGTCTTCACAGTCTCTACTCTAGAGTTGTGGATGGGTAACTGCTCAACAAGAAGAGCAGAGAAAGGTGTTAAACTACAACTCTGCTCCCGGTTCCTGATCTGAACCCCGGGTTGTCATGGATACGGTGATCAACTGGTTATATTCGCAGAAATGAGACGCGCTCCTTCCAACGTGGGATGGACGCCGTCCCTCCTCATCAGATCAGGTTTTCCCCAGAAAGTCTTCCAGTTGTCTACGTAGCCCACCTTATTCGCTGGGCACCACTTCGACAGCCAGCGGTTGTCTGTTATGTAACATTATGTCTGTTATGTAACATTATGTCTGTTATGTAACATTATGTCTGTTTATGTAACATTATGTCTGTTATGTAACATTATAACATTATGTCTGCTTATGTAACATTATGTCTGCTTATGTAACATTATGTCTGTTATGTAACATTATGTCTGTTATGTAACATTATGTCTGCTTATGTAACATTATGTCTGTTATGTAACATGTCTGTTATGTAACATTATGTCTGTTATGTAACATTATGTCTGTTATGTAGCATTATGTCTGTTATGTAACATTATAACATTATGTCTGTTATGTAACATTATGTCTGTTATGTAACATTATGTCCGTTATGTAACACTATGTCTGTTATGTAACATTATAACATTATGTCTGCTTATGTAACATTATGTCTGTTATGTAACATTATGTCTGTTATGTAACATTATGTCTGCTTATGTAACATTATGTCTGTTATGTAACATTATAACATTATGCCTGTTATGTAAAATGTCTGTTATGTAACATTATGTCTGTTATGTAACATTATGTCTGTTATGTAGCATTATGTCTGTTATGTAGCATTATGTCTGTTATGTAACATTATAACATTATGTCTGTTATGTAACATGTCTGTTATGTAACATTATGTCTGTTATGTAACATTATGTCTGTTATGTAGCATTATGTCTGTTATGTAACATTATAACATTATGTCTGTTATGTAACATTATGTCTGTTATGTCACATTATGTCTGTTATGTAACATTATGTCTGTTATGTAACATTATGTCTGTTATGTAACACTATGTCTGTTATGTAACATTATAACATTATGTCTGCTTATGTAACATTATGTCTGTTATGTAACATTATGTCTGTTATGTAACATTATGTCTGTTATGTAGCATTATGTCTGTTATGTAGCATTATGTCTGTTATGTAACATTATAACATTATGTCTGTTATGTAACATTATGTCTGTTATGTCACATTATGTATGTTATGTCACATTATGTCTGTTGTGTCACATTATGTCTGTTTGTGTCACTCTCCAGGCCGCTCCGCTTGGCAGTCTTAGCTCAGAGGAGCTTCAGGTAACAGCCACCATTGATGTGCCCCTTAGCTTGTTCAAACGATCTTTCATGGGACCCCCCCCCCCCCCTCACACACACACACACACACAGCCTCTTTCTCGATATCTTTCCTGCCCTCTGTTTCAGATGGCAGCTAAGTTGGGCCAGCTGGGTGTCTACCTGACCTCTGTGCTCACACACTTGCCTGCAGGAACAGTTGTGCCCTGTGAGCCCGGCTGCTGGGCTGGTGAACCCAGAGCAGCAAAGCGCTGGGCCAACGCTGGGGGCTCTAACCCTAACCCTAACCCTAACCCTCCGACAGACACAGTGCCGCTCAGCTCGGGACCACAGCTGAGCAACAACAGGTCCCCTTCAGGTGTGGACGCGGCTGTGGAAGCCCCCATTCAAGAACCGCTGGTCTGTGACTTCAGCATCCGGCAGAGAGAACGGACAACACGCTGAGTTCCTGTAAGGCGCTGGGTTCCAGTAGGGCACTGGATTCCTGTAGGGCGCTGGGTTCCAGTAGGGCGCTGGGTGCCTGTAGGGTGCTGTGTTCCTGTAGGGCGCTGGGTTCCTGTAGGGCGATGGGTTCCAGTAGGGCGCTGGGTGCCTGTAGGGTGCTGTGTTCCTGTAGGGAGCTGGGTTCCTATAGGGCGCTGGGTTCCTGTAGGGCGATGGGTTCCAGTAGGGCGCTGGGTTCCTATAAGGCGCTGGGTTCCAGTAGAGCACTGGATTCCAGTAGGGCGTTGGGTTCCAGTAGGGCGCTGGGTGCCTGTAGGGTGCTGGGTTCCTGTAGGGCGCTGGGTTCCAGTAGGGCGCTGGGTTCCAGTCGGGTGCTGGGTTCCAGTAGGGTGCTGGGTTCCTGTAGGGCGCTGGGTTCCAGTAGGGTGCTGGGTTCCAGTAGGGCGCTGGGTGCCTGTAGGGTGCTGGGTTCCTGTAGGGCGCTGGGTTCCAGTAGGGCGCTGGGTTCCAGTAGGGCACTGGATTCCTGTAGGGCGCTGGGTTCCAGTAGGGCGCTGGGTGCCTGTAGGGTGCTGTGTTCCTGTAGGGCGCTGGGTTCCAGCGCTGGGGGCTCCCTCCCTCAGGCGTCTGAATCAGAGCAGCTGTACCACTAACCGTGTCACGCTCATCCAACTGACACCGGCACTTTCTTTGTTGGAAGA
>CM070110.1:25620916-25633416 GCA_036178185.1 Liparis tanakae | reverse complement strand
CGGCTGCGGCTGCTCCGGCTGCTCCGGCTGCTCCGGCTGCTCCGGCTGCTCCGGCTGCTCCGGCTGCTCCTGTGGCTCCGGCTGCTCCTGTGGCTCCCATCATGGCTGCTAGCGCTCCTGTAAGAATTGTATTCACACGTCTTGGTGACGGTCAGCTGTCCACCACCTCAACGCTGGGACTGGTCTGAGTGGTCTGAGTGGTCTGAGTGGTCTGAGTGGTCTGACTGGTCTGAGTGGTCTGACTGGTCTGAGTGGTCTGAGTGGTCTGACTGGGTTGAGTGGTCTGACTGGTCTGAGTGGGACCGAGGGAATAGAAGTGATGACGAAGGTGACGGAGGTGACGGAGGTGACGGAGGTGACGGAGGTGACGAAGGTGACGGAGGTGACGGAGGTGACGGAGGTGACGGACTGAACTCTTCTGGCGGGTCTCGACTCATCGGCGCATGATCCTCGCTCCTGATTGGCTTATCAGAGACCTCTGTCATTTCAGGCTGCCAAACCACGCAGCGATGGTGATGATGGTGATGAGGAGGAGGAGGAGGAGGAGGAGGAGGAGGAGGAGGAGGAGGAGGAGGAGGATTAAACAGTCGGAGTCCACAGGGTCGGGGTGGGAGCAGCAGGTACACGTGCACACGCTAACGCTAACTGTTGAACCTTTAATGTTTGATGATTGATAATGATAACGATTTGAAAACACAGAGATGGTGTCACGGTGTTTTACTTTCCCATCTCAGGTGACAATACGTCCGCCGCCAAACCCCGTGAGAGATGACCAGCAACACGAAGGTGGACCCACCTGTCCACCCTGCTGCGTGAAGCTGAAACAGTTATGACTAATAAAATGGCTGCTCTGCAAATAAACAGTGTGCGTTTTTCCTCTTGTTTGCTTATTAGATTTAGAAACTACGTGTCATAATATCTCTTCATCTATGCTTCTGGGTTTTGCCTATAATGTATTGAATATTAATTATTTGTTGAACTCCTATGTGCTCATTACACAGAACCAACATGCTGCAATAAGATGATTATAGAATGATGTCATGTTGGTAAATCATCTTCTTGACGACCTTCATTGATCCAAACACAGACACTAATGTGTAAAGTCCAAGACGTTCCTCATGGGAAGAGGTTCCCATGAGGAACGTTGTGTCACAACGTTCCTCATGGGAACCTCTTCCAGCGTCACGAGCCAAAGACTCATAGTTCCTGATTCCAGAATGAGACGTCTTCATGGAGCAGTCTGTCAGCTTCCTGCTGGAAGAGACTCGTCTCTCTGAACTGATGCAGACCAACACGTTGCATTCAAAGAAGTAGATTGCAATCGGATGTGTCTTTGTTCACCTCCGTTGTCATGGAAACAAGGGTCATATTGCAGTGGGTGGTGTTTATGCCAGAGCGGCAGGATGAGGCAGCAGCAGAGTGGAGGCTGCTCCAGACGGGTAATCAACCGTCTGCTGAGGCGGTGACCACCGGTCATTTAGTAAAGCTGGAGACGAGACACCTGCGCTGCACCTACTCATTGGGCAACGCCACGCCCACCGCTGTGATTGGCTCTCAGGTGAGCTGGCAGCCTATAAAAGACAAAGTCACTCTGGAGAAGATACAATCACCTGGCAGCCTCTTCTTCATCGACACCACCGACTCCACCAACACCACCGTCCTCCCAGTTCTCCCAGTTCTGACTGCAGAAGGTGAGTTGGGACGAGCTTCCACTTGAGCTCCTGCTGCGTTTTTATTTAGGGTCAGGGTCAGGGTTAGGGTTAGGGTTAGGGTCAGGGTTAGGGTCAGGGTCAGGGTTAGGGTTAGGGTTAGGGTCAGGGTAAGGGTTAGGGTTAGGGTTAGGGTCAGGGTTAGGGTTAGAGTTAGGTTCAGGGTCAGGGTTAGGGTTAGGGTCAGGGTCAGGGTTAGGGTTAGGGTCAGGGTTAGGGTCAGGGTCAGGGTCAGGGTTAGGGTTAGGGTTAAGGTCAGGTTCGGGGTCAGGGTTAGGGTCAGGGTAAGGGTCAGGGTCAGGGTTAGGGTTAAGGTCAGGGTCGGGGTCAGGGTTAGGGTCAGGGTTAGGGTCAGGGTAAGGGTCAGGGTCAGGGTTAGGGTTAGGGTTAAGGTCAAGGTCAGGGTAAGGGTTAGGGCTAAGGTCAGGGTCAGGGTAAGGGTTAGGGTTAGGGTTAGGGTTAGGGTCAGGGTAAGGGTTAGGGTTAGGGTTAAGGTCAGGGTTAGGGTCAGGGTTAGGGTCAGGGTAAGGGTCAGGGTCAGGGTTAGGGTTAGGGTTAAGGCCAGGGTAAGCGTTAGGGTTAGGGTCAGGGTTAAGGTCAGGGTCAGGGTTAGGGTTAAGGTCAGGGTCAGATGCCCTCCATCAGTGTGACTGATGGTTGTTCCTGTGATGGTGCTCTCTGTCCGTAGGACTCTAACCATCTTCACCATGAAGCTGCTCGTCCTGTGCCTGTGCCTGGCGACCTCGGCCTGTGCTGCTCCTGTGAGTTCACACACATGGGTGGAGGTTGCTCTTGTGATTTCATTTTCTCAATCCAGGCTCCAGTTCCATGTTTCTTTTTTCTTCTAACTCTTTCTGTCTTTCTCTTCGTTCTCAGTCCATCTTTCATTACCTGCCTCATTACGCAGGTTCCAGGCAACAGGTGCCCCCCTCACAGGTAACCATGCATCCCGTGTGTTGTGACGTTGCACACATGAATAGTGTACGGTATATAACTGAGCTGGTGCTTGTGATTCATATCTGGAGCGCCACAGAGGTTCTTCTATGTGTCTCACCGTGTGTTCTGCTTCCAGGTGAGGAACCCCTTCACAGCTGGCCAGGCTCTGCCACAGGCCGGAGTCCCGGCTGGCGCTTACAGCGTGGAGCTCGTACGTCTTTCTTATCTCAGATTGATTTGTACGATCTTGCTGTGATTATGACAACGCGTCCAGTAGACTGATGTTTGTTGATGTCCACAGATTTACCCCCACCGAGTGGCTGGCGGTGCAGCTGGATCCAACGCTGCACAGGTAGCAGCTTCTCAGGGACAAGGAGATGAAAGCCTCTCCTCTCTCTACTGCCTGTTGATTGTTCTTCTGTCCTCTCTTCCTTCAGTCCTTCGGGTTCATCAAGTACTCCATCCCTCAGCCACCAGGCCGGCAGAGTGTGGAAGTCGTAAGTCTGTTCCCCTCTTTGAGGATTAGCGTACACCATTGTGTATGAAACACTCTGTAATTATTACTTCTAGAAGCATGTTTGATAAAGTACACAACGTGTTGATATATATTAGTGACTCTCCTGTTTTTACATTTTCAGTATTACCCCTATGATTTCAGCCAGCAAAGGGTAAATCTTTTAAACTTTAAGATATTATCGAATGCACAATGTTGATCGTCTGGTTTTATAAGGTGCAGTACGAGATACAAGCCTGTGCTTCTGTTCCAGATCATGACCAACATGCCTCCTATGAGTAACAGCCCCCAGATGCCAAATGTGAGACGTTATTCGACAAATGACATTTCACTGTTAAGTTATTTCTGTCAGATTTTATTTTAAAATAATGATTCTTAATTTTTTTTGTACAGGTGTTTCCATTTGAATACCCCCAGCTGAATGTTCCCCAGCAAATGCCAATCGTAGGTGGAACAAGTTTCTCTGAAGATGTGAATTCAATTGATTCAGAGAACTCTGTTTGCCTCTGAGCTTTGACGTTTCTTTTGTTTCCAGATTCCCTCGTTCAACCCCAACGCTCTTCCCTCCCAGGACCCCATGCAGCCCCTCCAGCAGGACCAGCCCCTCCAGAGCAGCCAGGTACCTGCCGCTCCATCTGTGGTGTTGGGGAACAGTTGTAGTGCACATCTACACTTAGATTGAAAACGACTATCAATGTGCATATACGTGTCATCTGTGGGGCGAGTGTGTGACTCTGTGATGTTCTGTCTGCAGACACCAGCACAGGTGTGACGAGGGAGAGGAGCAGGACAAGGAGACACAACTCGACCTTCCTTAACCTTCAGACATCCGCCCCTTAAATGTGCTCACAAGAGATCGAATAAGATAACCTTTTAATAGACAATGTATTTTAACAATATGTTGCAATAGTAAATACGTCCAACAAGGTCATCTCTATTGAATTAAACACATTTCTAATAAGTAGTGCAGCCTTACTCTGTAGTCCTCTCAGATATCCACTCTTATGTGGCTCTAATACTCTCTAGTGCTGCAGCTCCTCCGTGTCAACGTGTGCTGCAGAAGCTCCTTCACTCTCTCTTTCCTCACATCTCATGTTCCTTAAGAAATAAAGTTCACTTTTCCAAGCAATTCCCTTTTCTGTTTCTTTGAATAGTTTCATCATGTGACTAATTAGTGTTTGTTCATGTGAAGAACACGCGCTGTAGAGGGAACGTGAAGGCCGTCCTCATCTCAGGAACCTCCTGGAACGGTCCATCACAGATCCCCACAGGGGGAACCAAGAACTAGCACAGGGGAACCAAGAACTAGCACAGGGGAACCAAGAACTAGCCCAGGGGGAACCAATAACTAGCCCAAGGGAACCAAGAACTAGCCCAGGGGGAACCAAGAACTAGTCCAGGGGGAACCAAGAACTAGCCCAGGGGAACCAAGAACTAGCCCAGGGAGAACCAAGAACTAGCCCAGGGGAACCAAGAACTAGCACAGGGGAACCAAGAACTAGCACAGGGGAACCAAGAACTAGCACAGGGGAACCAAGAACTAGCCCAGGGGAACCAAGAACTAGCCATGGGGGAACCAAGAACTAGTACAGGGGAACCAAGAACTAGCATAGGGGAACCAATAACTAGCCCAGGGGAACCAAGAACTAGCGGGGGAACCAAGAACTAGCACAGGGGAACCAATAACTAGCACAGGGGAACCAAGAACTAGCACAGGGGAACCAAGAACTAGCACAGGGGAACCAACTTGCGGTCAGGGACTTGCCCGAGGTGTTCTGAAATTGAATTGAAATTGAATTGAATTGAATTGAAATATACTTTATTAATCCCCAAGGGGAAATTTGTGGACAGATTTCCCTCAGGTCTTGGAGGGTCAGGGCTTTGCCCGAGGTGTTCCCTCAGGTCTTGGAGGGTCAGGGCCTTGCCCAAGGTGTTCCCTCAGGTCTTGGAGGGTCAGGGACTTGCCCAAGGTGTTCCCTCAGGTCTTGGAGGGTCAGGGACTTGCCCGAGGTGTTTCCTCAGGTCTTGGAGGGTCAGGGACTTGCCTGAGGTGTTCCCTCAGGTCTTGGAGGGTCAGGGACTTGCCCGAGGTGTTCCCTCAGGTCTTGGAGGGTCAGGGCCTTGCCCAAGGTGTTCCCTCAGGTCTTGGAGGGTCAGGGACTTGCCCAAGGTGTTCCCTCAGGTCTTGGAGGGTCAGGGACTTGCCCGAGGTGTTTCCTCAGGTCTTGGAGGGTCAGGGACTTGCCTGAGGTGTTCCCTCAGGTCTTGGAGGGTCAGGGCCGAGTTTTCTTGCGCTCCGTGGTCCTGTTGTTAAATGCTGACTCATCCCTGACGAGACTCCTGAAGTCTTTGGGCCAGGTGGTTTTGCCCCACGCTAATCCTCTTGATCCTCTTGATCCTCTTTTATGGCGCCGATTGTCTAAATTGTATTCGACTCATTTAAATCTTGAGTCACTGATTGGCTAAACTGCCTCTTAGCCCCGCCTCCTGTGGGCGATGAGGCTCAGCTGAGACACACAGGCCAGAGAACGGACAGGAAGAGAAGGAAAAGCATATTTATTGCGCAGATATCCTATTTCAAAATTCTAAATGGGTATATTCCATCTGTACAAAACACAAATGTTGACAATTTGAATAATTTATAAATAGAAACGGCATAATGAATCAATCAGTGCTGTAGCTAAATTTAAAGAAGCGATTCATTCTGCACTTGATTCAATACCATGTCTCAATATAACAGAGGACTCCTGGTCTAACTTTAGTCCGTCCCAGATTGATCATCTTGTTGATAGTGCCACAGGCTCACTGAGAATGACACTGGACTCGATAGCCCCTCTGAAGAAGAAGACAGTGAGGAAGAGAAGGTTTGCTCCCTGGTATAACCCTCAGACCCGCACATTAAAGCAAACGTCACGAAAGCTTGAAAGCATTTGGCGTTCAACTAATCGGGAAGAATCCCGCTTAGTTTGGCGAGATAGTCTTAAAACTTATAAGAAGGCCCTCCGCAATGCCAGAGCAGAATATTACTCATCAGTAATAGAGAAGAATAAGAACAACCCCAGGTTTCTCTTTAGCACTGTAGCCAGGCTGACAGAGAGTCACAGCTCTGTGGAGCCCAGTATTCCTATAGACCTCAGTAGTAATGACTTTATGAACTTCTTCAATGAGAAGATTTTAACTATTAGGGACAAGATTAATAATCTCTTGCCCTTAACCAGTGCCAATCTGTCCTCAAGTGGAATGGCTTTGGAAACCCCTGTATGTCCTGGTATATATTTAGATGGCTTTTTCTCCCATCAGCTGTGACCAATTATCTTTAATGGTTTCTACTTCTAACACGTCTACCTGGCTCTAGGACCCTATCCCGGCTCGGCTGGTTTAACAGGGTTTGCCGTTAATTGGCAGCTCTGTTTGGATATTATTAATGTGTCTTTGTTATCAGGCCCCGTACCACATTCCTTCAAAGTAGCTGTAATTAAACCTCTCCTGAAGAAGCCCACTCTGGACCCAGAGGTTTTGGCTAACTACAGACCGATCTCTAACCTCCTCTTCCTCTCTAAGATCCTTGAGAAAGTGGTCGCAAATCAGTTGTGTGACTTTCTACATCAGAATAGTTTATTTGAAGAGTTTCAGTCAGGATTTAGAAAACACCACAGCACAGAGACAGCACTTGTGAAGATTACGAATGACCTCTTAATGGCAGCAGATAAAGGACTTCTCTCTGTACTGGTCTTGTTAGACCTTAGTGCTGCATTCGACACCATTGACCATAACATCCTATTACAGAGACTGGAGCAGTCGATTGGTATTTCAGGCACCGCCCTAAGTTGGTTTAAATCCTATTTATCAGATCGATCTCAGTTTGTATTTGTAAACGATGAAGCCTCAATGACCACCAACGTTAGTCACGGAGTTCCACAAGGTTCTGTGCTCGGACCAATTCTATTTACCTTATACATGCTTCCTTTGGGCAATATTATCAGGAAACGCTCTATAAATTTTCATTGTTATGCAGATGATACTCAACTATATCTATCGATAAAACCAGAGGAGACTAACCAACTCACTAAAATTCAAGCATGTCTTAGTGACATAAAAACATGGATGACCGGCAACTTCTTGATGTTAAACTCAGACAAAACCGAAGTAATTCTACTCGGCCCTGAGCACCTCAGAGATCAATTATCTGGTGATGTGATTTCTGTAGATGGCATTACTCTAGCATCCAACACCACTGTAAAGAATCTCGGCGTTATCTTTGATCGACTTGTCCTTTAACTCCCACATAAAGCAAATCTCAAGGACTGCATTCTTCCATCTACGTAATATTTCAAAAATCAGGCACATCTTGTCTCAAAAAGATGCAGAGAAATTGGTTCACGCGTTCGTTACTTCGAGACTGGATTACTGCAACTCCTTATTATCAGGCTGCACTAATAAATCTCTTAGGTCCCTCCAGTTGATTCAGAATGCTGCAGCTCGTATTCTCACTAAAACTAAGAAAAGAGATCACATTACTCCTGCACTAGCTGCTCTGCACTGGCTCCTGTAAAATCAAGAATCACTTTTAAAATTCTTCTCTTAACTTACAAAGCCTTAATTGGTGATGCACCATCATATCTTAAAGAGCTTGTAGTACCGTATCGCCCCACCAGAGAGCTGCGCTCACTAAATGCGGGGCTACTTGTAGTTCCGAGAGTCTTAAAATGTAAAATGGGAGCCAGAGCCTTTAGTTATCAAGCTCCTCTTTTATGGAACCAGCTTCCACCTTCAGTCCGGGAGGCAGACACAGTAACCACATTCAAGAGTAGACTGAAGACTTTCCTCTTTGACAGAGCTTATAGTCAGGGCTGAATCAGGTTTGCCCTGGTCCAGCCCCTGGATATGCTGGTATAGGCTTATAGCTGCTGGGGATGTTTAGGATGCACTGAGCACCTCTCTCCTCTTTTCTTTCTCCTATGGATGAATCTTCATCTCTCCATCACACATGACTAACTCTGCTTTCTCCCCGGAGTCCTTCTGACTTCACGTCTCATGGGGTCATCGGACCCTATGAGACGGCATAGATTCCATCTGCTGATGGACCTTCGATGGTTGGATCGTGAGTTCCTGTCGCCAGCTGTGCCACTGCCCTGCTGGGACTCCGCCCACTCCTCCACTTGGGAGGTCTCCAAACTCTCCATCGTGGAATATGCCTAAATATGAACTATTGATAAACTCTGTCAGATTCCTTGAATGTATTTTAACTCTAAATATGTCCTTCTGTACACATTACATCTATTGCATCTGTCCATCCTGGAGAGGGATCCTCCTCTGTTGCTCTCCTGAAGGTTTCTTCCCTTTTTTCCCCCTGAAGGGTTATTTGGGAGTTTTTCCTGGTCCGATGTGAGGTTTTGGGTCAGGGATGTCTATGTGTACAGATTGTAAAGCACTCTGAGACAAATTTGTAATTTGTGAAACTGGGCTATACAAATAAACTGAATTGAATTGAATCATGGATTGAACACACTCCCTCTCAGTGAAGTGTCTTGAAAGGGAAGCGCTCCCGGAGTTCTCCTGAGGGGCGTGTCGCAACACGACTCCCTTCAAAGACACTAAAATACACGGCGCCGCCACTCACGCTCCAGCTGCTGCCCGCACGCTCCCTTCCTGGAACATTAGCCACAGACATTTATAACTCCTATGCAGAGCAGCAGGGCACCGAGCTCTGCTGCTCTGGGCTCACGGGATCAGAAGAGCTGCAACGATCTGACGAAAGAGCAGGAAAAGCAACACAGGCTCAAACCGTGATCAAGAGCAGGAACGTTATCTCACATGGAATAAACCTTTAAATGAAGATAGAATAGAAATCCCCAGAAATAAATTATTAAAAAGAAAGGGAAAAAAAATAACATATAAATATAAGAAAGAGAAAGAAAAGACTGTGCAAAAACTAAACAAAATATATATAAAATACATACACAAAAATATATATGTAATATGTATATACACAACATATATGCAAATATGTAGCATTCAGCAACATAAATTAAAATATTCAGCAGTGTAAATTAAATTAAATATAGAAAATGTGCAAAATAAATAAAATGTGCTAAATTAAATGTAATGAACACTAAGATGTTCTCGTGACACGAAATGACACGTCTAAGTGAGAAGAGACGCCGACGCACATCGTCTTCACGGTAAAGACCTTCCAGCAGGACCGCTGAAGGACGTTATTGCAGCTGGTTGGGTGGGCTTCATCTCCATGAAACAGAGTAGAGTGAGTGGAGAGAGAGACGGTGGCGTAGACTGCTGACGGCTGGCAGACGAGTAGAGACGGCTGGCAGTAGAGTAGAGACGGCAGGCAGTGGAGTAGAGACGGCTGGCAGTGGAGTAGAGACAGGTGGCAGTAGAGTAGAGACGGCTGGCAGTGGAGTAGAGACGGCTGTCAGTAGAGTAGAGACGGCTGGCAGTGTAGAGGCGGCTGTCAGTGGAGTAGAGACGGCTGGCAGTGGAGTAGAGACGGCTGGCAGTGGAGTAGAGACAGGTGGCAGTAGAGTAGAGACAGGTGGCAGTGGAGTAGAGACAGGTGGCAGTAGAGTAGAGACAGGTGGCAGTGGAGTAGAGACAGGTGGCAGTAGAGTAGAGACGAGACGGCTGTGAGTAGAGACGAGACGGCTGTGAGAGACGGCTGGCAGTGGAGTAGTGAGAGGTGGGTAGAGGTGAGACAGGTGGGTGGAGTAGAGAGGTGTGGTAGAGACGGGTGGCAGTGGAGTAGAGACAGGTGGCAGTAGAGTAGAGACAGGTGGCAGTGGAGGTGAGACGGGTGGCGGTGGCAGTAGAGCAGAGACGGCTGGAGTGAGAGAGGAGTGGCAGTGGAGTAGAGACGGCTGGCAGTGGAGTAGAGACAGGTGGCAGTAGAGTAGAGACAGGTGGCAGTGGAGTAGAGACAGGTGGCAGTAGAGTAGAGACAGGTGGCAGTGGAGTAGAGACAGGTGGCAGTAGAGGAGGCTGGCAGTGGGAGTGAGAGGGCAGGCGGGCTGTGGAGCGAGTAGAGTGGGAGTAGAGTGAGGTAGGCTGGGCTGGGAGGCGGCTGGAGGCGGTGAGTCAGTAGCTGTCAGACGGCTGGGGGTGGGCAGACGGCTGGCAGTGGAGCAGTGACACAGGTGGCAGAGGCAGGTGAGGTGGCAGTGGAGTAGAGACAGGTGGCAGTAGAGTAGACGGCTGGCAGTGGAGTAGAGACGGCTGTCAGTAGAGTAGAGACGGCTGGCAGTGGAGTAGAGACGGCTGGCAGTGGAGTAGAGACAGGTGGCAGTAGAGTAGAGGCGGCTGGCAGTAGAGTAGAGAGAGTTGGCCTGGCTGTAGAGACGGTGGGCTTCATCTCCGCCGTGTGCTTTGAGGTCAGCATGCAAACGTGTTATGGGATGCTGATGTTTAGGAAGGTTGAACTGCAACTGATCTGGCAGAGATGAGGGGGGAAAATGGAGACGGAGATGGAGCACAACTTAGAAGCAGCAAGAGGACGGAAAGCAGGAGAGCAGGAAAAACCAGCGGGAGGATAGATGAGAGAAGATGAAGAAAAGATATCCTTATCCCCAAGGGAAAAAGAATAACATATAAGAATAAGAAAAGAATAAATATATGAAAAAAAAAAAAAAGAAGAAAAATATATAATACAAAGAAAATATAAAAAATAAAAATAAAACAAACATATATATAAATACAAAAATAAAATATATACATATATATGTAATATGTATATATACATAAAACAAAATATATATACATAATGTGCAAAATAAATAAAAATGATATAAAAAAAAATTAAAATAAATTAACTAAATTAAAAAAAATGTGTGCTATAAATAAATATGTACGACGCGAGCCAGCCGTCTATAAAAAGTTGACAGCGCAAGGAACCTGAGAGCCTTCGGCGAAGCACTCATTTCAGCAGCTGGCTTGAGTGGGCTTCATCTACCTGAAACAACCTTGGGCTGGTAGAGAGCAAAACAGCCCTTGACAACCGAGGTGGAGAGAGAGTAGAGTAGCTAGTAGAGTGCGGCTGGCGGCAGGCAGGGAGCAAGAGGGCAGTAGAGGCAGTAGGGCAGCAGGGAGTGAGCAGGTGAGGACAGAGGGCTGGAGAGTGGCAGGACAGGAGGCAGAGAGAGGCGGCTGGCAGTGAGTGGAGGAGAGGAGGAGGCAGGAGTAGTAGAGAGGGTGGAGGCGAGTGCTGGCAGAGCTGAGGAGGCTGGAGGTGGCTGAGTGGAGTAGACGGGTGGCGCAGGAGAGAGTAAGGTAGGGCAGTAGACAGTAGTGTAGAGGCAGTAGACAGAGAGTGCAGTGGGTAGAGTAGAGGCACAGTGGCAGAGAGAGAGCAGGCGGTGAGCAGTGAGGGAGACAGGTGTGCAGCAGAGGGAGTAGAGTAGAGTGAGGAGAGAGGAGTGGAGTGGGAGCAGACGTGGCTGGCAGTGTGGAGTAGTGTGGAGTAGAGTAGCAGGTGACAGGAGACAGGTGAGCAGGGAGTAGTGGACAGGTGGCAGTGAGAGAGAGGACAGGTGGAGTAGAGACAGGTGGGGTGAGGACAGTGTGGCTGTGAGTGGAGACAGAGGCGGGGGAGGCAGAGAGGCTGGGGCTGGCAGTGGAGTAGGGTGGAGTGGAGTAGGTGGAGATGGAGTGTGAGACAGGTAGAGGTGGGACAGGAGGCAGAGGCAGTAGAGTAGAGACAGGTGCAGGAGTGGGGCAGTAGAGAGGAGGGGGGCAGTGTGGAGAGGCAGTAGGTAGGAGAGTGCTGGAGGTGGAGTGGGCTGCAGAGCAGTGTGGCAGGGTGGGTGGAGAGTAGGCAGTGGAGGTGGAGGAGAGGCGGTGTGGAGTAGAGAGGCAGTGCAGGCAGTGGAGTAGTGCGGCAGTGGAGTAGGTGGCAGGGTAGCAGTAGCAGTGCATAGAGTGCAGGTGGCAGAGGGTGGCAGGCAGTAGAGTGCAGTAGAGTGGCAGTGGAGTAGAGAGCAGACGGCTGTCAGTAGACAGGAGGGTAGTGGCGGCTGGCAGGCTGGCAGTGCTGGCAGGAGAGTAGAGACAGGTAAGTAGTAGAGACGGCTGGCAGTAGAGTAGAGACGGCTGGCAGTAGAGTAGAGACGGTGGGCTTCATCTCCGCCGTGTGCTTTGAGGTCAGCATGCAAACGTGTTATGGGATGCTGATGTTTAGAAGGTTTCATGTTTACCATGATCAGCATCTTCATTTAATGTTAGCTTGTTAAGATTAGCTAATCAGCACAAAATAACAACATTTGTTTGGTGTTTGGTCAAAGAACAAAGTATCGGACCAACGTTGATCAGACGAGACGTTTGGGAAAGAACGTCCA
>CM070110.1:25598416-25615916 GCA_036178185.1 Liparis tanakae | reverse complement strand
CTGACAACAATGCTCCACTGACCGCTCCCAGGAGGGGGGGGGGGCGATGGAATTCAGCCCTTGTGAATTGTAATTGTAATATTTACACCTGTGCTTTTCCTTGCATCAAAATGTCTTTTGTAAACGATGAAATAAAAGAACAAAATGCCACAAAAACATCTCAACATGTGTGACGCTGGCTGTACCTGTGTGTTCACTGGCGACCGTCAACAGAAACGCTCCTCAGACAGGACAAGCGCAGACACACAGCAGCCACCAGGGGGCGCTGCTGAGCCACAGAGAGGAGCATCTGATCTGGGATCTGTAACACCGCTCGACCTAATAGGATCAGAGCCGGAGATCTGGCTTAGAGTCAGAGCGCTGAGTCAGCAGGGCTGAGTCTGTGTGTCTGTGTGTATGTGTGTGTGTGTGTGTGTGTGTGTGTGTGTGTGTGTGTGTGTGTGTGTGTGTGTGTGTGTGTGTGTGTGTGTGTGTGTGTGTGTGTGTGTGTGTGTGTATGTGTGTGTGTGTGTCTGTGTGTGTGTGTGTGTGTGTGTGTGTGTGTGTGTGTGTGTGTGTGTGTGTGTGTGTGTGTGTGTGTGTGTGTGTATGTGTGTGTGTGTGTGTGTGTGTGTGTGTGTGTGCGTGTGCGTCTGTGTGTATGTGTGTGTGTGTGTGTGTGTGTGTGTGTGTGTGTGTGTGTGTGTGTGCGTGCGTCTGTGTGTATGTGTGTGTGTGTGTGTGTGTGTGTGTGTGTGTGTGCGTCTGTGTGTATGTGTGTGTGTGTGTGTGTGTGTGTGTGTGTGTGTGTGTGTGTGTGTGTGTGTGTGTGTGTGTGTGTGTGTGTGTGTGTGTGTGTGCGTGTGCGTGTGCGTGTGCGTGTGTGTGTGTGTGTGTGTGTGTGTGCGTGTGCGTGTGCGTGTGTGTGTAGGGTGCTAGTGACTTTTTCTTTGCTCCGCCCCGGTGCGCAAGCCAGCGAAGGTCAGAGGCGCGCGAGACAGCGAGCAGAGGACCGTTAACGCGACACGGAGAGACAGACATGACACGCTGCTGCTGTGATCTGGCGCTATAGAGAAAGTTACCGGGGGCGGGACAATTTATTTTTCTGTCATGCGATCTACCAACACTACGCCGCCATCGACTGGCAGGTCGCCGCGACCGACGAATTGAGCACCCCTGCAATAGATGTAATGTGACCAGAAGAACCGATTTAGAGTTAAAATACATTCAAGGAATCTGACAGAGTTTATCAATAGTTCACATTTAGGCATATTCCACCATGGAGAGTTTGGAGACCTCCGAGTGGAGGAGTGGGCGGAGTCTCACCAGTGGGCGGAGTCTCACCAGTGGGCGGAGTCTCAACAGTGGGCGGAGTCTCTACAGTGGGCGGAGTCCCAGCAGGGCAGTGGCACAGCTGGCGACAGGAACTCAGGACCCAACCATGGATGGTCCATCAGCAGATGGATCTATGCCGTCTCAGAGGGTCACATGACCCCATGAGACGTGAAGTCAGAAGGACTCTGGGGAGAAGCAGAGTTAGTCATGTGTGATGGAGAGATGAAGATTCATCCATAGGAGAAAGAGAAGAGGAGAGAGGTGCTCAGTGCATCCTAAAGGTCCCCAGCAGCTATCAGCCTCTAGCAGCATCTCCAGGTGTGGACCAGGTGAACCTGACTCAGCCCTGACTATCAGCTCTGTCAAAGAGGAAAGTCTTCAGTCTACTCTTGAAGGTGGTGACTGTGTCTGCCTCCAGGACTGAAGGTGGAGCTGGTTCCATAAAAGAGGAGCTTGATAACTAAAGGCTCTGGCTCCCATTTTACATCTTAAGACTCTAGGAACTACAAGTAGCCCCGCATTTAGTGAGCAGCTCTCTGGTGGGGCGATACGGTACTACAAGCTCCTTAAGATATGATGGTGCATCACCAATTAAGGCTTTGTAGGTTAAGAGAAAAATTTAAAAGTGATTCTTGATGTTACAGGGAGCCAGTGCAGAGCAGCTAGTGCAGGAGTCATGTGATCTCTGTTCTTAGTTTAGTGAGAACACGAGCTGCAGCATTCTGGATCAACTGGAGGGACCTAAGAGACTTATAGAGCAGCCTGATAATAAGGAGTTGACCTAAGAGACTTATAGAGCAGCCTGATCATAAGGAGTTGACTATAGAGACTTATAGAGCAGCCTGATCATAAGGAGTTGACCTAAGAGACTTATAGAGCAGCCTGATAATAAAGAGTTGACCTAAGAGACTTATAGAGCAGCCTGATAATAAGGAGTTGCAGTAATCCAGTCTTGAAGTAACGAACGCGTGAACCAATTTCTCTGCATCTTTTTGAGACAAGATGTGTTTGATTTTTGAAATATGACGTAGATGGAAGAACGCAGTCCTTGAGATGTTCTTCACATGGAGTTAAAGGACAAGTCCCCATCAAAGATAACAGAGTTTCTTTACAGTGGTGTTGGATGATAGAGTAATGCCGTCTACAGAAATCACATCACCAGATAATTGATCTCTGAGGTGCTCACAGTAGAATTACTTTGGTTTTGTCTGAGTTTAACATCAAGAAGTTGCCGGTCATCCATGTTTTTATGTCACTAAGACATGCTTGAATTTTAGTGAGTTGGTTGGTTAGAGTTAGGGTCAGGGTCAGGGTTAGGGTTAGGGTCAAGGTTAGGGTTAATTTAGGGTTAGGGTCAGGTTAGGGCTAGGGTTAGGTTAGGGTCAGGTTAGGGTTATGGTCAGGTTAGGGTTAGGGTTAGGTTAGGGTCAGGTTAGGGTTAGGTTACGGTTAGGTTCAGGTTAGGGTTAGGGTTAGGGTTAGGGTTAGGTTACGGTTAGGGTCAGGTTAGGGTTAGGGTTAGGGTTAGGTTAGGGTTAGGGTCAGGTTAGGGTTAGGGTTAGGTTACGGTTAGGGTCAGGTTAGGGTTAGGGTTAGGGTTAGGGTTAGGTTACGGTTAGGGTCAGGTTAGGGTTAGGGTCAGGTTAGGGTTAGGTTAGGGTCCTTGTCTTCCCCTGTGACGCTCAGGAGTTAGGCTCAGGTTAGGGTTAGGTTAGGTTACGGTTAGGGTCAGGTTAGGGTTAGGGTTAGGGTTAGGGTTAGGGTTAGGGTTAGGTTAGGGTTAGGTTAGGTTAGGGTTAGGGTTAGGTTAGGTTCAGGTTAGGGTTAGGTTAGGGTTAGGTTAGGGTTAGGTTAGGTTAGGTTAGGTTAGGGTTAGGTCAGGTTAGGGTTAGGTTAGGTTAGGTTAGTTAGGGTTAGGTTACGGTTAGGGTCAGGTTAGGGTTAGGGTTAGGGTTAGGTTACGGTTAGGGTTAGGGTTAGGGTTAGGGTTAGGGTCAGGGTTAGGGTTAGGGTTAGGTTACGGTTAGGTTCAGGTTAGGGTTAGGGTTAGGGTTAGGTTACGGTTAGGGTCAGGTTAGGGTTAGGGTTAGGGTTAGGTTACGGTTAGGGTCAGGTTAGGGTTAGGGTTAGGGTTAGGGTTAGGTTACGGTTAGGGTTAGGGTCAGGTTAGGGTTAGGGTTAGGGTTAGGTTACGGTTAGGGTCAGGTTAGGGTTAGGGTTAGGTTACGGTTAGGGTCAGGTTAGGGTTAGGGTCAGGTTAGGGTTAGGTTAGGGTTTCCTTGTCTCCTCCCCTGTGAACGCTCAGGAGGCCGAGAGGCTCTCCTCTGCTCAGCCGACCTTAATCCTCAAATCCTGGTGAGGTCAGCGAGGCTCAGGGAGGTTCGGTGCGGAGAGGGACTCTCGTCTGGCTGCATTGTGATCATGACTAACAAATAAACGATTGATTATTCAAATACATCTGCTGTGAGCGGCCAGTTACCGTCCCTACAAGAGGATAACGGGAGAGTGGACGTCGCTTCACATTAACTAGCGAACAAGGTAAGTTGTTCTCTTTTGACTTGATGCAAATCCGCTACCTGTTGTTTATTATGTTTGACTGCAAACACGTTTTAAGATTCATTGTTTGGTGGATAAAATGCCAAAGACATGGTCATCAATAGTTGTGAGGGACCAGGGTGATTTGTTCTGCCCAGCAACATGAAACAGTCCAAGTGACTGTCATAGAATAATGAAAACACACCAAATATTCACTATCGAGACGTTTAGAGTTAGCGTTTAATAATAATGACATAAAGGATAAAGAAATTAACAAAGTTGTTGCTGACTTTTGTTTTGTCCATTGAAAAATCAATTAATGAACTTTGGGCTGTAAGTCACTAGAGGGGTCTCCTCATGTTGGCCCCCCACCCCCCCATCTCCACCACACACACACACACCTCACACACACACACACACACACACCTCACACACCCATACACACATACACACACACACACACACACAGCGAGAAGGACCTGTGAGCAAAGACACATCCAAAAGAATTCCGGCCCGCAGCGTCTTCAGAGCATGAAGAGGAGACCGACGATGAAGACCGACGATGAAGACCAGACGCCACCGTTACTACACCTTTACCTGATGGACCGGGGAGACATTTACCAAATGACAATTAAATGTGTTCATTCATCTTTTTCCAGGGAGAACAAGAAAAGAGAACAAAGAGAACAAAGAGAAGAACAGAGAAGAAAGAGAAGAAAGAGAAGTAAGCACATTGTGTTATCTTACAAACCAAAGAGAAAATATTTCTTTAAAAAAAAGTCACAGTAGGTACATTACATTACATTACATTACATGACATTTAGCAGACGCTTTTATCCAAAGAGACTTACAATAAGTGCATTTCAACCTAGAGTACAAACTAAGAACAACAAGAATACAGAAAGTAACATTTCCTCATCATAGTCAAACTACTAAAGTACCACAATAAGAGCCATTCAAGTGCTACTAAAGTGATAATCTGTGTTTAATCCAGGTATAGTCTAAAGGTGCGTTTTCAGTTTCCGGTGAAGCTGTAGAGACTTCCTGCTGTCCTGGTGTCAGTGGGGAGCTGGCTCCACCAATCAGGAGCCAGGACAGCAGACAGTCTGATGTAGTGATGAGATGGAGGTGACGGAGTCACAAGTCGGTCGGCTGTTGCCGAGCGGAGCGAACGTGCCGGGGTGTACGGTGTGACCACATCCAGGATGTAGACGGGGCCCGATCCGCTCAGAGCACGGTACCAAGAACCAATGTTCTGAAGAGGATGCGGGCCGCCACCGGTAACCAGTGAAGAGAGGTACAGTATGATGTAATGTATTATTGTGTCTTCTATATCGAAAGAGATGGAGAAGAAGGAAGAGGAGGAAAAGGAGGCAAATGAAAAGGAAGAGAGGGAAAAGGAAAAAGAGAAAGAAAAGGAGAAAGAGAAAGAGAAAGAAAAGGAAAAAGACAAGTGAGTGCATCCTTCAGTCACTTCCTCCCGTCGTTCTCTAACGTTCATATCTTCATTGCACCTCTCTCTCTCCCTCTCTCAATCTCTCTCTGTCTTTCTCTCTCTCCTCCCTCTCTCTCTCTCTCTCTTTCTCTCTTCAGGCCCAAGGAGTTGTTTGTCATCAACCCTGCTGGGAACTTGTACTACAACTGGCTGTTCGTCATCACGCTCCCCGTCATGTACAACTGGACCATGATCATCGCCAGGTGACTCCAGCAGTCAGTGGTTCACGTGCCTCGGTTCAAAGAGCCAGCCCCCCCCCCCCCCCCCGTGAGGGTGGCATGTGCCACAGTGTCATCAAGCGGTTTCATGTCTTTGACACTCAGATCAAAGAAATACCTTTGATCTGTCCAGAGCTGAGGGACCCTAACCTTGACCCTAACCCTAACCCTATGCCTAAAACCTAACCCTGACCCTAACCTATGCCTAAAACCTAACCCTAACCCTAACCCTATGCCTAAAACCTAACCCTAACCTATGCCTAAAACCTAACCCTAACCCTAACCCTAACTCTAACCCTAACCCAAACCCTAACCCTAACTCTAACTCTAACCCTAACCCTAAGCCTAACCCTAACCCTAAAACTTAACCTAACCCTAACCCTAAAAAGTAACCCTAACCCTAACCATATGCCTAAAACCTAACCCTGACCCTAACCCTAAGCCTAACCCTAACTCTAACTCTAACCCTAAGCCTAACCCTAACCCTAAAATGTAACCATATCCCTAACCCCCTAACCCTAAGCCTAAACCTAAACCCAACCCTAACCCTAACCCCTTCAAATGTACACAACCTAACCCTAACCCTAACCAATGCCTAAAACCTAACCCTGACCCTGACCCTAACCCTAAGCCTAACCTTAACTCTAACCCTAACCCTAACCCTAAGCCTAACCTTAACTCTAACCCTAACCCTAACCCTAAGCCTAACCTTAACCCTAACACTAACCCTAACCCTAACCCTAACCCTAAGCCTAACCTTAACCCTAACCCTAACCCTAAGCCTAACCTTAACCCTAACACTAACCCTAACCCTAAGCCTAACCCTGACCCTAACCCTAACCCTAACCCTGACATAACCCTAAACCTAACCCTAACCCTAAACTTAACCCTAACACTAACCCTAACCCGAAGCCTAACCCTAACCGTAAAACTTAACCCTATCCCTAAAACCCAAACCCTAAGCCTAAACCCAACCCTAACCCTAGCCCTAAGTCTAACCCTAAGCCTAGGCCTAACCCTAAAACTTAACCCTATCCCTAACACCCTAAGCCTAAACCCAACCCTAACCCAAAGTCTAACCCTAAGCCTAAACCAAACCCTAACCCTAACCCTAACCCTAAACCTAACCCTAAAACGTAACCCTAACCCTAACCCTAAACCTAAGCCTAAGCCTAAACCTAAGCCTAGGCCTATCTTCCTGCTGATGTGTTGTGAAACCAGGGCTAGCTTCGAGGAGCTGCAGCACGACTACATCCTGTACTGGGTTCCTTTGGACTACACCTCCGACGTCATCTACCTGGCCGACATGTTCTTCAGGACCCGGACAGGTGAACGTGTCGTCGGCCCACTGCAGCAAGAAGACCTTCTGATTCCAATGTGTCCCTAACAGCTGGAGTCTCACTGTAGCTGCTGAGATGATCGTGAGGAGGATCAGCCTCCACTGTGACGCATGAGGGCGTGCCGTGTGATGGACAGCAGATCACAGCCGCATGAGGGAGTGTGAACCCTTGAAACACGTCAGATACAACATATGATCAATTTTGAAGATGATAAGCCATTGTTTCACCAACGTGAATCACAGTAGATTTGATTTGTTTGGACACTGAGCAACAGAAACACTCGTTTACAATAACTCTATTGCATGAACTGTGACGTTCCTCTGTATGTGACCGGATCATCGCAAAGGCAGCCGACTGGTTTAAAAGTTATCTGGTCACAACTTCCATGAGGATTTTTGCAATAACAGGGAATACTTACGCTTTGAATTCAAACGTCTCTCAGATTTGTACTTTCACTCATGAAAAATAAAACTTGAACTTATTGTGCCTATAAACCTTTTCCTCTGTGATTGCAGGATTCCTTGAGCAAGGCCTGATGGTGAAAGATAAGAAACTGCTGCGCGATCGCTACATCAACAGCTTCCAGTTCCGTCTGGATTTCATCTCCATGCTGCCCACTGACTTCCTTTATTTATTCCTCGGTCTCGACTACCCGGAGATCCGCCTCAACAAGCTGCTGAGGATCAGCCGCTTGATGGAGTTCTTCACGAGGACAGAAACTAAAACCAACTACCCCAACCTCTTCCGCATTGGAAACTTGATCATGTACATCCTCATTATCATCCACTGGAACGCTTGCTTCTTCTTCTCTTTCTCCAAGTACATTGGCTTTGGTGCTGACGACTGGGTGTACCCGGCTCTGGATGATCCTGATCAGCCTGCGTTTGGGGAGTTTGGGAGAAAGTATTCTTTCAGCCTCTACTGGTCCACTCTGACCCTGACTACCATTGGGGAAACGCCACCTCCAGCACTGGACTCTGAATTTTTCTTCCATGTGGTTGACTTTTTAGTGGGGGTCTTGATCTTTGCCACCATCGTAGGAAACATTGCCACCATGATCTCCAATATGAATGCTGCCCAAGCTCAGTTTCAGTCCCGAATTGACAACATCAAGCAGTACATGCAGGTACCACTCAAATAATTGGAACAAAAGACATTAAAACAATCTGTTCTTTGATTATGCGTTGAAAGTTTGTGTTTTCCTTTCGTTCGCAGGTCCGAAAGGTTGACAAGGTTCTCGAGATGCGCGTTATCAAGTGGTTCGATTACCTGTGGAATAACGGCAAAGCACAGAATGAAAGAGAGGTCCTGCGGTATCTTCCGGACAAGCTCAAGGCTGAGATCGCCATCCAAGTCCACATGGACACGCTCAGGAAAGTTCGTATTTTTGCCGACTGTGAGGCCGGCCTACTGATCGAGCTGGTGCTCAAGCTGCAGCCACAGGTGTTCAGTCCTGGAGACTACATCTGCAAAAAGGGCGACATCGGCCGAGAGATGTACATCATCAAAGATGGAAAACTTGCAGTCGTTGCTGACGACGGCGTCACCCAGTTTGTGGTGTTGGGAAGTGGCAGCTATTTCGGTGAGATCAGTATTCTTAATATTAAAGGCAGCAAAGCAGGCAACCGGCGAACGGCAAACATCCGCAGCATCGGATATTCGGACCTCTTCTGCCTGTCCAAGGATGACCTGATGGAGTCGCTGCTCGAGTACCCGGATGCCAAAGGCATGCTGGAAGACAAAGGCCGGGAGATCCTGATGAAAGATAACCTGATAGATCTGGACCCGGCGAACATCATGCCCGAGGCCAAGGAGCTGGAGGAGAAGCGTCAACAAGCTGTGCGGCACGATGGAGCTGATGCAACTCAAGCTGAAGAAGACCTGGGAAAATACAAGAACACGGACAAGGCTCTGAGGCATCGCATCGCAGATCTGGAGCACCGCACAGGAGAGGAAGTGGAAGACGAGGATGAAGAGGAAGAAGAGATGAAAGGGGAAGAGAAAGAGGTGGAAGCGGAAGAGAAGGAAAAATTAGATGAGGAAAAGGGTGAGGAGATGAAAGAAGACCAAGAAGAAGGTGAAGAGGAAAAGAAGGAAGAGGCAAAAGAAGAGGAGAAAAAATAAACTGTAGTTTCTGAAAAGCACTTTTATAATTAGAGCCACAAAGACATCTTACTGGACCTTCTTCTTAAAGACTGTACGAGACAAGAGACACCTGTAGACACTGGCTAAAATACCAACTCAAAGATATCCCCATCGTGTATATTAAAATGAACAACAATGATTCAATGCACACATTTTGCCAACGGAAATATTAATATTCAATTCAAATGAAATCTTGGCTTTGATTGTCCTGGCCACTGTGCTGCAGCCTCCCATTGGCCGTCCCTTTCTGAACGGACCGCTCTCAGGAACACAACCCGCCCACGACCACGTGATCATCAAGAAGCCCTCAACCAGCGCTAGCATTAGCAACGTAGCTCTCCTGTGACTCTGGGCGAGTCCTGCTAAATGACATGTAGTGTAATGTCCTCTTCCTCTTTGGTGGAGCCCATGAGAGTCATGGTGAACAGCCTGACCCGGAGAAACCGGGCTGGAGCAGAGCGATACGCTGTCCTGCAATGATAATAACCGACCCAGCTGGAGGAGGAGGTTGTGTGGCTGAAGATGTGAAGTCATCTTTATCTGGTTTAAATGCACTGTGCATAAGTCATTTAAAATGATCACCCTCTCAAGGATCTCAGGGTTCAACGACAGTTCAACTGCTGCTCCTTCACAGAACCGACCACGAGGTTCAAGGGGCGACGCGTGGCGTCCTGCTGACGCCGTCCATTGACCGACTTTTAGACACAAATAAATGTGCATCCTCCTGAGAAAAAGCAAACAGCGACTCATCTCATGTAATCCATATCTAGCTCTTTTACGAGACTTTAAAATGTTGCAAAGCAGCAAGCAAAAAACACTGCTCAGTTTGTGACTTGTGCTCCTGTTGATGTCTATTGACGACGACGTCGGGGGGGCTTGGAACACGTGGTTGGCGTCTGCTGGAGCCAAGTGGCGTCGCCAGACGGGTCCTTCAGGCGGCCTCCTTAACCGTCGCTCTGCTACTGGAAGAACTTCAAGCTCTGGATGGCAGGACTGAGGAGGAATGAGGAGACCTTTTCTTTTGAGCTTCTTGACCCGTTAATGCAGAACAATCTACACATTTTAACATCTCCACTTGGAAGTCTGCTCATGTAGTCCTACTGCGAAAGGGTTAGGGTAAAAAAAAGATAAAATAATCTTCACAGCTATTGGGAAATTTCTCAACTGTTCTGTGTTTTATGAAAGTCTCGGAGTCATCAAATCATTCCGGACGCTCCGTCCACCCCTCGTTGTGACTTGTGACTGTGGTATCCATGGGGACCGAGGGGGATGACGCGCTCGGCGGTGCTGATCGTGCTCCTGCAGAGACGATATGGTTCTGATTCTAACTCCTGTAAATAGTGTCTTATTCTCATGGACAGTGAGATGGGATTCTGGTAAATCATCGTTCTGTAAATGTACAACTGTCAAACAACATTCCACAAGCTTCCATGTTGGGTCCTTGTTTCAAAGCACATTTGAACCCTAAGCCATTTGGACATTTTATAACACCCCTTAAAACGGTCACCTATAGTTAATTTTAAACCATCATACAAACTAGGCTGATTCTTAACTGTCCTTGTTTTCTTGGTTATTTTATTAAAACAAGTGTGTTTGTGTATTTATTCTGCATGAACGATGTTCTTTGGTCTGGACATATCTGAAAATAATGCACAGGCTCAATGTTTCCTGGAAATGTAAAACCTCTCTTCCCAACCCTGCAGTACACACTGTTGTCCACACAGGGGCGGTATGTAGCAATGACTACAGTGACTCACATGGTATGCAGGAACTCTAAAGCACAAAGGTTATACTAAACAAACCAACTTAATAGAATAGAAAATAACTAATAATACAGACAAATACAACTCTCACAAATAGAGCTCCTACAACCTCATGTCTTTGAGCACCTTGTTCCCAAGAGGAGCCCCACATAAAATATATTACTATTATTATTATTATTATTATTATTATTATTATTATTATTATTATTATTATTATTATTATTAAGAGGAGCGTTGGAACTGTCAGCTGTTGAATCTTCAACTCATCCACTCCCCGAAGCCCGAGATGTCACAGGGGTCAAGGAGGCCTGATTCCTGGAGGTCATTTAGACGTCACAGGGGTCAAGGAGGCCTGATTCCTGGAGGTCATTGGATGGACCAACATGTGTTTCTAAAGCAAAGTGGTCCATGATGGTGGGTGGAGTTAGGCTAGAGGAGGTGACAGTTCCATGTGGTTCCAAGTGGTTCCATGTGGTTCCAAGTGGTTCCAAGTGGTTCCAAATGGTTCCAAATGGTTCCATGTAGTTCCAAGTGGTTCCATGTGGTTCCAAGTGGTTCCATGTGGTTCCAAATGGTTCCAAATGGTTCCATGTAGTTCCAAGTGGTTCCATGTGGTTCCAAGTGGTTCCAAGTGGTTCCAAGTGGTTCCAAATGGTTCCATGTAGTTCCAAGTGGTTCCATGTGGTTCCAAGTGGTTCCAAGTGGTTCCAAGTGGTTCCATGCGGTTCCAAGTGGTTACAAGTGGTTCCAAGTGGTTCCATGCGGTTCCAAGTGGTTCCAAGTGGTTCCAAGTGGTTCCAAGTGGTTCCATGTGGTTCCAAGTGGTTCCAAGTGGTTCCAAATGGTTCCATGTAGTTCCAAGTGGTTCCATGTGGTTCCAAGTGGTTCCAAGTGGTTCCAAATGGTTCCAAATGGTTCCAAGTGGTTCCAAGTGGTTCCAAGTGGTTCCAGGAAGTGGTTTAAGTGGTTCCATGCGGTTCTAGTGGAATTTTAAAGTGGTTCCAAGTGATTCCATGCGGTTTGATGGTTCAAGTAGTTCCAAGTGGTTTAAAATGGTTCCATGGTTCCAAGTGGTTCCATGTAGTTCAAGTGGTTCAAGTGGTTCAAAGTGGTTCCAAGTAGGTTCAGTGGTTTCCAAGTGGTTCCATGTGGTTTCAAGTGGTTTCCATGGATTTAAGATTGGAAACTTGATCATGTACATCCTCATTATCATCCACTGGAACGCTTGCTTCTTCTTCTCTTTCTCCAAGTACATTGGCTTTGGTGCTGACGACTGGGTGTACCCGGCTCTGGATGATCCTGATCAGCCTGCGTTTGGGGAGTTTGGGAGAAAGTATTCTTTCAGCCTCTACTGGTCCACTCTGACCCTGACTACCATTGGGGAAACGCCACCTCCAGCACTGGACTCTGAATTTTTCTTCCATGTGGTTGACTTTTTAGTGGGGGTCTTGATCTTTGCCACCATCGTAGGAAACATTGCCACCATGATCTCCAATATGAATGCTGCCCAAGCTCAGTTTCAGTCCCGAATTGACAACATCAAGCAGTACATGCAGGTACCACTCAAATAATTGGAACAAAGACATTAAAACAATCTGTTCTTTGATTATGCGTTGAAAGTTTGTGTTTTCCTTTCGTTCGCAGGTCCGAAAGGTTGACAAGGTTCTCGAGATGCGCGTTATCAAGTGGTTCGATTACCTGTGGAATAACGGCAAAGCACAGAATGAAAGAGAGGTCCTGCGGTATCTTCCGGACAAGCTCAAGGCTGAGATCGCCATCCAAGTCCACATGGACACGCTCAGGAAAGTTCGTATTTTTGCCGACTGTGAGGCCGGCCTACTGATCGAGCTGGTGCTCAAGCTGCAGCCACAGGTGTTCAGTCCTGGAGACTACATCTGCAAAAAGGGCGACATCGGCCGAGAGATGTACATCATCAAAGATGGAAAACTTGCAGTCGTTGCTGACGACGGCGTCACCCAGTTTGTGGTGTTGGGAAGTGGCAGCTATTTCGGTGAGATCAGTATTCTTAATATTAAAGGCAGCAAAGCAGGCAACCGGCGAACGGCAAACATCCGCAGCATCGGATATTCGGACCTCTTCTGCCTGTCCAAGGATGACCTGATGGAGTCGCTGCTCGAGTACCCGGATGCCAAAGGCATGCTGGAAGACAAAGGCCGGGAGATCCTGATGAAAGATAACCTGATAGATCTGGACCCGGCGAACATCATGCCCGAGGCCAAGGAGCTGGAGGAGAACGTCAACAAGCTGTACGGCACGATGGAGCTGATGCAACTCAAGCTGAAGAAGACCCTGGGAAAATACAAGAACACGGACAAGGCTCTGAGGCATCGCATCGCAGATCTGGAGCACCGCACAGGAGAGGAAGTGGAAGACGAGGATGAAGAGGAAGAAGAGATGAAAGGGGAAGAGAAAGAGGTGGAAGCGGAAGAGAAGGAAAAATTAGATGAGGAAAAGGGTGAGGAGATGAAAGAAGACCAAGAAGAAGGTGAAGAGGAAAAGAAGGAAGAGGCAAAAGAAGAGGAGAAAAAATAAACTGTAGTTTCTGAAAAGCACTTTTATAATTAGAGCCACAAAGACATCTTACTGGACCTTCTTCTTAAAGACTGTACGAGACAAGAGACACCTGTAGACACTGGCTAAAATACCAACTCAAAGATATCCCCATCGTGTATATTAAAATGAACAACAATGATTCAATGCACACATTTTGCCAACGGAAATATTAATATTCAATTCAAATGAAATCTTGGCTTTGATTGTCCTGGCCACTGTGCTGCAGCCCTCCCATTGGCCGTCCCTTTCTGAACGGACCGCTCTCAGGAACACAACCCGCCCACGACCACGTGATCATCAAGAAGCCCTCAACCAGCGCTAGCATTAGCAACGTAGCTCTCCTGTGACTCTGGGCGAGTCCTGCTAAATGACATGTAGTGTAATGTCCTCTTCCTCTTTGGTGGAGCCCATGAGAGTCATGGTTAACAGCCTGACCCGAGAGAAACCGGGCTGGAGCAGAGCGATACGCTGTCCTGCAATGATAATAACCGACCCAGCTGGAGGAGGAGGTTGTGTGGCTGAAGATGTGAAGTCATCTTTATCTGGTTTAAATGCACTGTGCATAAGTCATTTAAAATGATCACCCTCTCAAGGATCTCAGGGTTCAACGACAGTTCAACTGCTGCTCCTTCACAGAACCGACCACGAGGTTCAAGGGGCGACGCGTGGCGTCCTGCTGACGCCGTCCATTGACCGACTTTTAGACACAAATAAATGTGCATCCTCCTGAGAAAAAGCAAACAGCGACTCATCTCATGTAATCCATATCTAGCTCTTTTACGAGACTTTAAAATGTTGCAAAGCAGCAAGCAAAAAACACTGCTCAGTTTGTGACTTGTGCTCCTGTTGATGTCTATTGACGACGACGTCGGGGGGGCTTGGAACACGTGGTTGGCGTCTGCTGGAGCCAAGTGGCGTCGCCAGACGGGTCCTTCAGGCGGCCTCCTTAACCGTCGCTCTGCTACTGGAAGAACTTCAAGCTCTGGATGGCAGGACTGAGGAGGAATGAGGAGACCTTTTCTTTTGAGCTTCTTGACCCGTTAATGCAGAACAATCTACACATTTTAACATCTCCACTTGGAAGTCTGCTCATGTAGTCCTACTGCGAAAGGGTTAGGGTAAAAAAAAGATAAAATAATCTTCACAGCTATTGGGAAATTTCTCAACTGTTCTGTGTTTTATGAAAGTCTCGGAGTCATCAAATCATTCCGGACGCTCCGTCCACCCCTCGTTGTGACTTGTGACTGTGGTATCCATGGGGACCGAGGGGGATGACGCGCTCGGCGGTGCTGATCGTGCTCCTGCAGAGACGATATGGTTCTGATTCTAACTCCTGTAAATAGTGTCTTATTCTCATGGACAGTGAGATGGGATTCTGGTAAATCATCGTTCTGTAAATGTACAACTGTCAAACAACATTCCACAAGCTTCCATGTTGGGTCCTTGTTTCAAAGCACATTTGAACCCTAAGCCATTTGGACATTTTATAACACCCCTTAAAACGGTCACCTATAGTTAATTTTAAACCATCATACAAACTAGGCTGATTCTTAACTGTCCTTGTTTTCTTGGTTATTTTATTAAAACAAGTGTGTTTGTGTATTTATTCTGCATGAACGATGTTCTTTGGTCTGGACATATCTGAAAATAATGCACAGGCTCAATGTTTCCTGGAAATGTAAAACCTCTCTTCCCAACCCTGCAGTACACACTGTTGTCCACACAGGGGCGGTATGTAGCAATGACTACAGTGACTCACATGGTATGCAGGAACTCTAAAGCACAAAGGTTATACTAAACAAACCAACTTAATAGAATAGAAAATAACTAATAATACAGACAAATACAACTCTCACAAATAGAGCTCCTACAACCTCATGTCTTTGAGCACCTTGTTCCCAAGAGGAGCCCCACATAAAATATATTACTATTATTATTATTATTATTATTATTATTATTATTATTATTATTATTATTATTATTATTATTATTATTAAGAGGAGCGTTGGAACTGTCAGCTGTTGAATCTTCAACTCATCCACTCCCCGAAGCCCGAGATGTCACAGGGGTCAAGGAGGCCTGATTCCTGGAGGTCATTTAGACGTCACAGGGGTCAAGGAGGCCTGATTCCTGGAGGTCATTTAGACGTCACAGGGGTCAAGGAGGCCTGATTCCTGGAGGTCATTGGATGGACCAACATGTGTTTCTAAAGCAAAGTGGTCCATGATGGTGGGTGGAGTTAGGCTAGAGGAGGTGACAGTTCCATGTGGTTCCAAGTGGTTCCATGTGGTTCCAAGTGGTTCCAAGTGGTTCCAAATGGTTCCAAATGGTTCCATGTAGTTCCAAGTGGTTCCATGTGGTTCCAAGTGGTTCCATGTGGTTCCAAATGGTTCCAAATGGTTCCATGTAGTTCCAAGTGGTTCCATGTGGTTCCAAGTGGTTCCAAGTGGTTCCAAGTGGTTCCAAATGGTTCCATGTAGTTCCAAGTGGTTCCATGTGGTTCCAAGTGGTTCCAAGTGGTTCCAAGTGGTTCCATGCGGTTCCAAGTGGTTACAAGTGGTTCCAAGTGGTTCCATGCGGTTCCAAGTGGTTCCAAGTGGTTCCAAGTGGTTCCAAGTGGTTCCATGTGGTTCCAAGTGGTTCCATGTAGTTCCAAGTGGTTCCATGTGGTTCCAAGTGGTTCAAAGTGGTTCCAAGTGGTTCTAAGTGGTTCCAAGTGGTTCTAAGTGGTTCCAAGTGGTTCGGGTTAGTTGTCATGAACTTAATTAAAATAGCCAATGAAAAGCGTGAACAGCCTTCATGCGTGGAACTGATTTCCCAGTGGAGACGTCTCTGCTGAAGCCCGGGGCCGTTACTGACCACACAGGCAGAGAGGACGAGTCAGAGGGTCTTCACATGAGCACAGAGGACGAGTGTGTGTGGGGGGGGTGCGTGTGTGTGTGTGTGTGTGAGTGAGTGCGTGTGTGTGTAAGTGCGTGTGTATGTGTGTGTGCGTGTGTATGTGTGTACGTGTGGGTGGGTGTCTGTGTGTGTGAGTACGTGTGTGTGTGTGTGAGTGCGTGTGTATGTGTGTTTGTGCGTGTGTGTGTGAGTGCGTGTGTGCGTGTGTGTGTGTGTGAGTGTGTGTGTGTTTGTGAGTGTGTGTGTGTGTGAGTGCGTGTGTATGTGCGTTTGTGCGTGTGTGTGTGAGTGCGTGTGTGCGTGTGTGTGTTGGTGTGAGTGCGTGTGTGTGTGTGTGTGCGTGTGTGTGTGTCTGTGTACGTGTGTGAGTGAGTGTGTGTGTGCATGTGTGTGTGTGCGTGTGTGTGTGTGTGCGTGTGTGCATGTGTGTGTGTGCGTGTGTGTGTGTGTGCGTGTGTGTGTGAGTGTGTGTGTGCATGTGTGTGTGTGTCTGTGTACATGTGTGTGAGTGTGTGTGTGCATGTGTGTGTGTGTCTGTGTACATGTGTGTGAGTGTGTGTGTGCGTCTGTGTACATGTGTGTGAGTGAGTGTGTGTGTGCATGTGTGTGTGTGCGTGAGCCTCCGGTTCATCTGTTATTCATGAAGTTAACACAGGAGCGCGCTCCATCCATCTCGTTCACCACGCGCGCCTTTGGTGCGTCACCGAGTCACTGGGTGCGCGTGCCTGTTGCTGCTGCTGGTGCCGGAGGAGGGAGGCTGTGCGCGTGCACCCACATTCAACAGGCGCTGACGGACACGCTCCTCTGCGCGCCGGGTGCGTATTCACGCGATCCTCTGTCACCATCTCGCTCCGCGCCTCGGTGAGTACGCGACCTGAGCGAGCGGCGCGTCCGGAGACACAGCATGGCGGCTCCGCTCAGCGGCTCCAACGCCACCGGGAGCTCCAGCAACCCGTTCGCGCAGCCGCCGTGGCGCGTGGCGCTGTGGGCCGTGGCCTACGGCGCGGTGCTGGCCGTGGCGGTGCTCGGGAACCTCGTGGTCATGTGGATCATCCTGGCGCACAGGAGGATGAGGACCGTCACCAACTACTTCCTCCTCAACCTGGCGTTCTCCGACGCGTCCATGGCCGCGTTCAACACTCTGGTGAACTTCGTGTACGCGGCCCACGGGGACTGGTACTTCGGGCCCGCGTACTGCCGCTTCCACAACTTCTT
>CM070110.1:25550916-25593416 GCA_036178185.1 Liparis tanakae | reverse complement strand
TGTATATATATGTATCTGTATGTATATATGTATATGTATGTATACATATATATATATGTATATATATATATGTATGTGTATATATACATATATATATATGTATGTATATATATATATATATATATATATATATATATATATATATATATATATATATATATATATATATATATATGTATGTATATATACATATATATATATATATATATATATATATATATGTGTATATACATATATATATGCTCCCCCCGGGCCATTTCCTTGCGTAAGTCTTTTTCTGAATGTCCTGCCGTTGCTCCTTTCTGGCGTAGGTATCACGTTGTGGTCACAGTCCTGGTGTACGTGCTGCCCCTAGTGGTGATGGCCATCACCTACACCATCGTGGGGGTCACTCTGTGGGGGGGGGGGATCCCCGGAGACTCATCTGATAACTACCACGGACAGCTCAGGGCCAAACGCAAGGTAAGCACACCTGAGAACTCCACAGCTGAACCACCAACACACCTGAGCGTGACCTTTGACCTGAGACTGAGAGAATACAACATTCTCTGAGCTCTGGGAAGCAAGAGGAGCACCACGTCAGACTCTGCTCAGCAGCTCCTCTGTGAGCCGCCGCTCGGTTTCTCTTGTTCTACGAGTCATGGCTCATGGATCAGTGATGCAGCGTTTGATTGGTTGACCTCGTGGTCGACACCTGTGTGTTTTCTCGACGCTCTAGCAGAGTTTACCGTCTGGCTTGTGTCAGGACAGAAGGACTCTTGGAACATGCGGACAGAATCACTTGTGTTTGGATCCAGGAGGGGCCCGGGGGTCTGCCTGGGGCCTCGGGCTTCCTCTGAAGAGCCACGTGGGTTGGCGTCTCTCTGCAGCCTCCAAGAGGTTGCAGAGAGACGCATTGACAACCTGTAAAAGTAGCTTTAGGATCAAAGGAAACTTACTTTCTTGATTATCGATGTCAATCTTGCAGTACCAGCTGCTACCAGCATGCTGTAAATCAGAAGACTGAAACCACCACTGGTTCAGGCGAGGTCCTCTCTGCCCTCGCCGTCTCTATCGATGCTCCACACAGCCTCCATGACAGCTTGTGAATGTTCATCATCATCCTCTCCTCTCTGCAGGTGGTGAAGATGATGATCATCGTCGTGGTGACCTTTGCCCTCTGCTGGCTGCCCTACCACGTCTACTTCATCGTGACGGGGCTCAACAAGCGCCTGAGCAAGTGGAAGTCCATCCAGCAGGTGTACCTGTCGGTGCTGTGGCTGGCCATGAGCTGCACCATGTACAACCCCATCATCTACTGCTGCCTGAACAGCAGGTGGGTCACAGCTCAAGGTCACAGCTCAAGGTCACATCTAAAGGGCACGGCTCAAGGTCACGGCTCAAGGTCACGGCTCAAGTTCACGGCTCAAGGTCACAGCTCAATGGACTGTCACAGAGCGGAGCTGATCACAACACACCCCGAGTGACTGAATGCGTTGCTACGGATACGAGGCGTGGTGGTGTTTATGGTTGTTCAGCTTGACGTTTCCTCCATCCTTTTGAGTTCAGACGTCATGAATGTTGTCCTTCGTCTTTGATTTGGAGATGCAAGTTAAAATAGTTTACTTCAAACACACATTCTGTTAAGCATCAGTCAAATGAGGCTCTTCCTCACCAAATGATTTTACTTCCACCAGCACGCGAACACTTGGATGAGTCCAGAGCTCTACGGACACACGACGAGTCCAGAGCTCTATCTTTGGACACATGACGAGTCCAGAGCTCTATCTTTGGACATACGACGAGTCCAGAGCTCTATCTTTGGACACACGACGAGTCCAGAGCTCTACGGACACACGACGAGTCCAGAGCTCTATCTTTGGACACATGACGAGTCCAGAGCTCTATCTTTGGACACACGACGAGTCCAGAGCTCTACGGACACACGACGAGTCCAGAGCTCTCACGGACACGATGAGTCAGCTCTCACGACACACGACGAGTCCAGAGCTCTATCTTTGGACACACGAGTCCAGAGCTCTCACGGACACACTGATTGGGTCCAGAGCTCTACGGACTCACGACGAGGCCAGAGCTCTACGGACACACGATGAGTCCAGAGCTCTACGGACACACGAGAGTCCAGAGCTCTATCTTTGGACACACGACGAGTCCAGAGCTCTACGGACACACGACGAGTCCAGAGCTCTATCTTTGGACACACGACGAGTCCAGAGCTCTATCTTTGGACACATGACGAGTCCAGAGCTCTACGGACACACGACGAGTCCAGAGCTCTATCTTTGGACACACGACGAGTCCAGAGCTCTATCTTTGGACACATGACGAGTCCAGAGCTCTATCTTTGGACACACGACGAGTCCAGAGCTCTACGGACACACGACGAGTCCAGAGCTCTACGGACACACGACGAGTCCAGAGCTCTACGGACACACGACGAGTCCAGAGCTCTATCTTTGGACACACGACGAGTCCAGAGCTCTACGGACACACGACGAGTCCAGAGCTCTATCTTTGGACACACGACGAGTCCAGAGCTCTATCTTTGGACACATGACGAGTCCAGAGCTCTACGGACACACGACGAGTCCAGAGCTCTATCTTTGGACACACGACGAGTCCAGAGCTCTACGGACACATGACGAGTCCAGAGCTCTATCTTTGGACACACGACAGTCCAGAGCTCTATCTTTGGACACACGACGAGTCCAGAGCTCTCGGACACACGACGAGTCCAGAGCTCTCACGGACAGAGTCCAGAGCTCTATCTTTGGACACACGACGAGTCCAGAGCTCTACGGACACACGACGAGTCCAGAGCTCTATCTTTGGACACACGACGAGTCCAGAGCTCTACGGACACACGACGAGTCCAGAGCTCTATCTTTGGACACACGACGAGTCCAGAGCTCTATCTTTGGACACACGACGAGTCCAGAGCTCTACGGACACACGACGAGTCCAGAGCTCTATCTTTGGACACACGACGAGTCCAGAGCTCTACGGACACACGACGAGTCCAGAGCTCTACGGACACACGACGAGTCCAGAGCTCTACGGACACACGACGAGTCCAGAGCTCTACGGACACACGACGAGTCCAGAGCTCTCTACGGACACACGACGAGTCCAGAGCTCTACGGACACGACAGTCCAGAGCTCTGAGTCCAGAGCTCTACGGACACGACGAGTCCAGAGCTCTATCTTTGGACACATGATGAGTCCAGAGCTCTACGGACACACGACGAGTCCAGAGCTCTACGGACACACGACGAGTCCAGAGCTCTATCTTTGGACACACGACGAGTCCAGAGCTCTACGGACACACGACGAGTCCAGAGCTCTACGGACACACGACGAGTCCAGAGCTCTACGGACACACGACGAGTCCAGAGCTCTACGGACACATCGGTGGAGGAGGAGCCGACCTTTGACCCAGAGCTGAACAACGAAAGAACCCTTATGTTCATGACCTGACCCCCCTGGGCTCTGGATCCTCTCTCATGACCCCTCTGGGCTCTGGATCCTCTCTCATGACCCCCCTGGGCTCTGGATCCTCTCTCATGACCCCTCTGGGCTCTGGATCCTCTCTCATGACCCCCCTGGGCTCTGGATCCTCTCTCATGACCCCTCTGGGCTCTGGATCCTCTCTCATGACCCCTCTGGGCTCTGGATCCTCTCTCATGACCCCTCTGGGCTCTGGATCCTCTCTCATGACCCCCCTGGGCTCTGGATCCTCTCTCATGACCCCTCTGGGCTCTGGATCCTCTCTCATGACCCCCCTGGGCTCTGGATCCTCTCTCATGACCCCTCTGGGCTCTGGATCCTCTCTCATGACCCCTCTGGGCTCTGGATCCTCTCTCATGACCCCTCTGGGCTCTGGATCCTCTCTCATGACCCCTCTGTGCTCTGCTTCCTCTCTCATGCGCTCCAGGTTTCGAGCTGGCTTCAAGCGAGCGTTCCGCTGGTGTCCGTTCATCCAGGTTTCCAGCTCTGACGAGTCGGAGCTTCGCTCCACGCGTCTGCAGGCGACGCTCCAGAGCAGCACGTACACGCTGACGCGGATGGAGGCCCCCACGGCGGTGGTTTGCCACGCCAGCGAGGGCGAAGGCGCAGTGGGAAGGAAGCAGTCCCTGTCGGCCAGGAGGAGGAGCTACAGCACGGCTCGCCACGCGGAGATCCCGGGATATGAAGTGAAGACGCAGAGCGGAGAGCCGGAGGACTTCTGTTGAGGCGCGTCCTCAGAGACGTGTGCAGGACATCCTCGCCGCTGCACAGGCCCCGCCCACGTTTCCGCTGTGCACAGGAATGCTTTGTTTACACATGATTTGCAAGGGGCCCACATCTGTTTGCATGCATGCATTGTTTCCTTCAATGTTCCTCCCTCCATTAAAGCTTAGAGTCTCCCGTCGTGGTCACAAGCCACTCTACTTCACAGCCGAGCGGCGTCCCATCACAGGGACGTGATCCCTGGTCCCGATCCAGGCGCGAGGCCCTCGGGGCCCTCGGGGCCCTTCATCCTGCTGCATGGCTGTCGACTCGTGTTTGCTTTTCATTGAATACCGGCGGTAGAGGAAATGAGACTCCTCCCAGGGTGCCTTGGGAGAGATGTGCTCCTCTAAAGGTTAAGGTGTGCCTTCACCTCGGCCAATCAGCTCTAGTGGGGTAACATGGTACTACAAGCCCTCTAGTGGGGTAACATGGTACTACAGCCCTCTAGTGGGGTAACATGGTACTACAAGCCCTCTAGTGGGGTAACATGGTACTACAAGCCCTCTAGTGGGGTAACATGGTACTACAAGCCCTCTAGTGGGGTAACATGGTACTACAAGCCCTCTAGTGGGGTAACATGGTACTACAAGCCCTCTAGTGGGGTAACATGGTACTACAGCCCTCTAGTGGGGTAACATGGTACTACAAGCCCTCTAGTGGGGTAACATGGTACTACAAGCCCTCTAGTGGGGTAACATGGTACTACAAGCCCTCTAGTGGGGTAACATGGTACTACAGCCCTCTAGTGGGGTAACATGGTACTACAAGCCCTCTAGTGGGGTAACATGGTACTACAGGCCTCTAGTGGGGTAACATGGTACTACAAGCCCTCTAGTGGGGTAACATGGTACTACAAGCCCTCTAGTGGGGTAACATGGTACTACAAGCCCTCTAGTGGGGTAACATGGTACTACAAGCCCTCTAGTGGGGTAACATGGTACTACAAGCCCTCTAGTGGGGTAACATGGTACTACAGCCCTCTAGTGGGGTAACATGGTACTACAAGCCCTCTAGTGGGGTAACATGGTACTACAAGCCCTCTAGTGGGGTAACATGGTACTACAAGCCCTCTAGTGGGGTAACATGGTACTACAAGCCCTCTAGTGGGGTAACATGGTACTACAAGCCCTCTAGTGGGGTAACATGGTACTACAAGCGCTCTAGCTGAGAGAGACGAAGAGAGAAAGAGAGGATCTACAGTAACATCGCCTGTTTATCTATGAGTATTATCCTTTTTGAGAATTACTCAAATTTCACTGTTTTTGTAATTTATTGGGGAATATAAAAACTAACCTTATCAAAAAAAACATGAAATCATATTGTGGCATTCACTTGGTTTTATAAAAGAGGAGATGCTCAGTCTTAATACTTTAACACATGCACAACTAAAACAGCTGTAATGTTAATATGTGTAGCACATAAAACCAGAGAGCGTTCAATTATTCATCCCGGTTGTATTAAAGCATCATTCATCTGGCGCTGCTGGATCAGGCCGAGAGGAATGTAGCATCTATTGTGCTTGAATACATTGTTGTATTAATGTAACCTAATGAACAAAGCATTACATATTCAAATAAACACCAGACCCGTGTTGAATCAGTACTGACGCCGACGTGTGTCTGACAGCCGCTCTGTCTGACAGCCGCTCTGTTTGACAGCCGCTCTGTCTGAAGAGAACTCGGCTCCATCCGCCTGCGTCTGCAGCTCCTAATAAGGCGATCCGTGTCTGGAGCGTTTCCCCCAGGAGAGACGCTCTGGCAGCTGCTTGACAGACGCTCTGGTAGACACTCTGGCAGACACTCTGGCAGACGCTCTGGCAAATGCTCTGGCAGACACTCGACAGACACTGGCAGGCACTCTGGCAGATGCTCTGGTAGGCACTCTGGCAGCCGCTCGACAGCCGCTCTGTCAGCCGCTCGACGTACACTCAGGTAGACGCTCCATTAGTCGCTCTGGCAGACGCTCTGGCAGCTGCTCGACAGATGCTCTGGCAGGCGCTCTGGCAGGCGCTCTGGCAGACGCTCTGGCAGACACTCGGCAGACGTTCTGGCAGAGGCTCTGGCAGCCGCTCGACAGATGTTCTGGCAGTCGCTCTGGTAGGCGCTCTGGCAGGTGCTCTGGCAGGCGCTCTGGCAGACGCTCGACAGCCACTCGACAGATGGTCTGGTAGACGCTCTGGCAGATGCTCGATAGATGCTCTTGTAGACGCTCTGGCAGACGCTCTGGCAGACGCTCGGGCAGCCATGCTTCATGCTTTATGGATCATGCTTCATGCCCTTTGTACTCGGCTGTGAACTGGAATCTTAATCTTCAGCCGTTCTGGTTCTCTCTGGATCCTCAGTCACTCGGTTTGGACTTTGGGAAAGTTTATCTTCAAGCGGTCTATTAATCATTCAAGGCGTCGGCCTCAGCGGCCGGACGGGTATCAAAGCGTTCCTAGGAGGGATCCAGAGGGATCCAGAGGGGTCTAGAGGGATCCAGAGGGACTCCTGACGAAGGACTCGGCTACTTGAGGAGGTCCATCTGCGTTCTTCTTGTTGACTCAACGCGATGTGAGGACTCCTTGAGGACTCCTTGAGGACTCCTCCTTGAGGCCTCATTGAGGACTCCTCCTTGAGGCCTCCTTGAGGACTCCTTGAGGACTCCTCCTTGAGGACTTTGAATGGACCGCCTTCGCTTGAGTTAAACAAGAGGGGACATTGCCAGTGAAGTGAAGAAGTAGAGTTGATTGTAACACATCATCATTATATTCTCTCTTGGGAGCAGAAGTATTTGTTCATCAAGAAACAGAGAAACAAATGGTGATGATGAAATGAAGCGTCCTGGCCGTGGCGCCCACTCTGCAGCTCATGAAGTCAAAGAGGTGCCGACAGCCCCCCGAGGAGCAGAGGTCCTCGCCACTGGCTGTGGCGCTCGGTGTCCCTGATTGGCGAGCCTTGTGCAACAGCCTGTCCACTGGCCTGATGAAGACGAGGTGGCTTTGTGTATCTCATCCTTCACAGAGCAGCCGTTCAGCCGGTGGCATGTTTCTGTCTCCTGCACACACACATACTTCATACACCGGCATCATTACAAAAAAAAAACAGTGCAAACTCAGAGCAACACATAATAGATCATATTGAAGAACAGCAGAGGGAAACAATTGGCTTTGAGATATAAAAATAGCAGAAGGTGTTCTGAATCGCTGTAGAGATGCCACGTCTGCATCTCTTCAGCGTCTCGCTGCAGAGCGGCCTCCTGCCGCTCCGCCAGGTTCCTGTTTACAGCCCAGAGGGAGGCCCGCGTGAAGGACACTGCCAAGGAAGCTTCTGGTTTCTGATCAGCTGTGGATGAGATCATGTTGCCTCATGACCAACCACATGTTACATGTCAAGCTGTGACGTGTCAGCTGTGCACTGGAGTTTGATTTCCCTTTTCCTGAAAAATGAGTCGTACTTGGATTCACGAAGCTGACGTTGACAAATTCAGGATCAATTCTAGCAATTGACCTCTATATTATAATATGTGTTTACAAACCATTAACGATAGTGGCCATTCAAGTGGACAATGAACAACTGTGTGCAGATCTCAAAAGTAAAAGTTGGCAAGCTGCACTTTCATGTCCAGGTCACCCACCAGAATAAAAGTCTTCTCGTCCGTGTTTGTGCCACTTATGATCAGAAGCTGCTGGAAAAACTCGTAGCCTCTGAAATACATGTATAGAGTAGCTTAACACCCTCATGCTATTAAATATGTGTATTACATGGCAGAACATAGACTCTGTTAACGAACCGTGCGCCTGATAGGCAACGCTTCATTCTTTCTCTTACGCACCTTTATTTTGAAAACTGCTGTCCTACACAGTTCCGGGTCTGTGACCAATAGCGGGCAAGCATTGGGTCACGTGTGTTCCTCCTGGTCTTTGGCGTTCAGAGCGTCGCACCTGAACAGGTGAGTCTCCTAGCGTCGTGGCTTTTACTTTGTACTCTCACTCGGCTTCGCGTGTCCGTGTTCACGGGGACAGGTGTGTAGGGACACGGGGACAGGTGTGTAGGGACACGTTGACGAGACCGGGAGCTAGCAGCTAGCAGGCTAAGTAGCTACTTCAGAGTTAGCACAGCGCGCCCCCAAAAGGTAACGGTAACCAGCAGAGAGAGAGAGAGAGAGAGAGACTCGGATCAGGAACCACTCCTTATAGATCGGGGTCATAAAGGTGAGACCATACAGGTGTCTCGGTAAAGGTTAAAGACACACAGGGTGAACAGCGCCACCCTCTGGTGGGACGTGAGACGGCAGCCTAACATGTTCTGTTACCTCTTGGTGGAAAGTGAGACCGTCATGACCGTAGAATAGGGAGGAGTCTGTGGCGGAACACTGCAGTAAGGGAGGAGGCTCTATAATGCTCCGTGAGGTCTTATCTTTGCTGGAGGCTCTATAATGCTCCGTGAGGTCTTATCTTTGCTGGAGGCTCTATAATGCTCCGTGAGGTCTTATCTTTGCTGGAGGCTCTATAATGCTCCGTGAGGTCTTATCTTTGCTCTATAATGCTCTGTGAGGTCTTATCTTTGCTCTATAATGCTCTGTGAGGTCTTATCTTTGCTGGAGGCTCTATAATGCTCCGTGAGGTCTTATCTTTGCTCTATAATGCTCCGTGAGGTCTTATCTTTGCTGAAGGCTCTATAATGCTCCGTGAGGTCTTTGCTGGAGGCTCTATAATGCTCCGTGAGGTCTTATCTTTGCTGGAGGCTCTATAATGCTCCGTGAGGTCTTATCTTTGCTCTATAATGCTCCGTGAGGTCTTATCTTTGCTGGAGGCTCTATAATGCTCCGTGAGGTCTTATCTTTGCTGGAGGCTCTATAATGCTCCGTGAGGTCTTATCTTTGCTGGAGGCTCTATAATGCTCCGTGAGGTCTTATCTTTGCTGGAGGCTCTATAATGCTCCGTGAGGTCTTTGCTGGAGGCTCTATAATGCTCCGTGAGGTCTTATCTTTGCTGAAGGCTCTATAATGCTCTGTGAGGTCTCATCTTTGCTGGAGGCTCTATAATGCTCCGTGAGGTCTTATCTTTGCTGGAGGCTCTATAATGCTCCGTGAGGTCTTATCTTTGCTGGAGGCTCTATAATGCTCCGTGAGGTCTTATCTTTGCTGGAGGCTCTATAATGCTCCGTGAGGTCTTATCTTTGCTCTATAATGCTCTGTGAGGTCTTATCTTTGCTCTATAATGCTCTGTGAGGTCTTATCTTTGCTGGAGGCTCTATAATGCTCCGTGAGGTCTTATCTTTGCTCTATAATGCTCCGTGAGGTCTTATCTTTGCTGAAGGCTCTATAATGCTCCGTGAGGTCTTTGCTGGAGGCTCTATAATGCTCCGTGAGGTCTTATCTTTGCTGGAGGCTCTATAATGCTCCGTGAGGTCTTATCTTTGCTCTATAATGCTCCGTGAGGTCTTATCTTTGCTGGAGGCTCTATAATGCTCCGTGAGGTCTTATCTTTGCTGGAGGCTCTATAATGCTCCGTGAGGTCTTATCTTTGCTGGAGGCTCTATAATGCTCCGTGAGGTCTTTGCTGGAGGCTCTATAATGCTCCGTGAGGTCTTATCTTTGCTGAAGGCTCTATAATGCTCTGTGAGGTCTTATCTTTGCTGGAGGCTCTATAATGCTCCGTGAGGTCTTATCTTTGCTGGAGGCTCTATAATGCTCCGTGAGGTCTTTGCTGAAGGCTCTATAATGCTCCGTGAGGTCTTATCTTTGCTGGAGGCTCTATAATGCTCTGTGAGGTCTTATCTTTGCTCTATAATGCTCTGTGAGGTCTTATCTTTGCTGGAGGCTCTATAATGCTCCGCAGGATGCCTCTGGGTTAAGACGCGCTGTGGACATGTCTCATCGGTTACTGCACATACATGTATCTGTAAAGACGAAGGAATGCCCACCAGGAGAAGTTTACTTTAGGAAAGCCTTCCTCACCAAATGAACGTGTGTTCTGTCTGCTTTCTCCCAGCTGCAGTGAACGCACCACGATGGGTCGCCTCCAGGGGAAAGTGATCGTGCTGTCGGCCGCCGCTCAGGGCATCGGACGTGCGGCCGCCATCGTAATGAACACAACGTCGTATTAAACAGCTGGCGGGGTCATAGCCGTGCATATCTTAACTTCACATTACATATTCAACAATTTTAATGAAATCCAGTAGATTTTAATCGAGACATTTTTATCCCAAATTACTTTTCTACAGAAACACAAACTATGTGCATATATTTAGTTATTTAGGAAAGAAGATGAATTCCACTCTGAAACAAACCAGTGGTGAACATCGTGTTCTAGAAGCAGCTGTTTTCATCTGAAGATCATAGACGTGATGGAGTCCCTCAGCTCCTCCCCCTCCTCCCATGTCTGTATTGAAGCGCTGTGTCCCGCGGAGCAGCTTCAAATCACAGCGTGTAGAAAGCTGCACCTGCTGGGGGCCTCGAGAGAGAAGCTGAGGCCTGCTGGGGGCCTGCTGGAGGCCTACTATGAGGCCTGCTGCGAGGCCTACTATGAGGCCTGTTCTGAGGCCTACTATGAGGCCTGCTGTGAGGCCTACTATGAGGCCTGCTGCGAGGCCTCGAGAGAGAAGCTGAGGCCTGCTGGGGGCCTGCTATGAGGCCTACTATGAGGCCTGCTGTGAGGCCTGCTGCGAGGCCTACTATGAGGCCTGTTCTGAGGCCTACTATGAGGCCTGCTGTGAGGCCTACTATGAGGCCTGTTCTGAGGCCTACTATGAGGCCTGCTGTGAGGCCTACTATGAGGCCTGTTCTGAGGCCTACTATGAGGCCTGCTGTGAGGCCTACTATGAGGCCTGTTCTGAGGCCTACTATGAGGCCTGCTGTGAGGCCTACTATGAGGCCTGCTGCGAGGCCTGCTGCGAGGCCTGCTGCGAGGCCTACTATGAGGCCTACTATGAGGCCTACTATGAGGCCTGCTGGGGGCCTGCTATGAGGCCTACTATGAGGCCTGCTGCGAGGCCTACTATGAGGCCTACTATGAGGCCTGCTGCGAGGCCTACTATGAGGCCTACTATGAGGCCTGCTGCGAGGCCTACTATGAGGCCTGTTCTGAGGCCTACTATGAGGCCTGCTGTGAGGCCTACTATGAGGCCTGCTGCGAGGCCTGCTGCGAGGCCTGCTGCGAGGCCTACTATGAGGCCTACTATGAGGCCTACTATGAGGCCTGCTGGGGGCCTGCTGAGGCCTACTATGAGGCCTGCTGCGAGGCCTACTATGAGGCCTGCTGCGAGGCCTGCTGCGAGGCCTACTATGAGGCCTGCTTCTGAGGCCTACTATGAGGCCTGTTCTGAGGCCTACTATGAGGCCTGCTGCGAGGCCTCGAGAGAGAAGCTGAGGCCTGCTGTGAGGCCTACTATGAGGCCTGCCAGAGGCCTGCTGCGAGGCCTACTATGAGGCCTGTTCTGAGGCCTACTATGAGGCCTGCTGCGAGGCCTTGAGAGAGAAGCTGAGGCCTGCTGTGAGGCCTACTATGAGGCCTACTATGAGGCCTACTATGAGGCCTGCTGTGAGGCCTGCTGCGAGGCCTACTATGAGGCCTGCTGCGAGGCCTACTATGAGGCCTGTTCTGAGGCCTGTTCTGAGGCCTGCTGCGAGGCCTGCTGCGAGGCCTACTATGAGGCCTACTATGAGGCCTACTATGAGGCCTGCTGCGAGGCCTACTATGAGGCCTACTATGAGGCCTGCTGCGAGGCCTCGAGAGAGAAGCTGAGGCCTGCTATGAGGTCTGCTGCGAGGCCTACTATGAGGCCTACTATGAGGCCTGCTGCGAGGCCTGCTGTGAGGCCTGTTCTGAGGCCTGCTGTGAGGCCTGCTGCAAGGCCTCGACTGAGAGCTATGAGGCCTGCTGTGAGGCCTACTATGAGGCCTGTTCTGAGGCCTGCTCTGAGGCCTACTATGGGGCCTGTTCTGAGGCCTGTTCTGAGGCCTGTTCTGAGGCCTGCTGCGAGGCCTGCTGTGAGGCCTACTATGAGGCCTGTTCTGAGGCCTACTATGAGGCCTGTTCTGAGACCTACTATGAGGCCTGTTCTGAGGCCTGCTCTGAGGCCTACTATGGGGCCTGTTCTGAGGCCTACTTTGAGGCCTGTTCTGAGACCTACTATGAGGCCTGTTCTGAGGCCTGCTCTGAGGCCTACTATGGGACCTACTCTGAGGCCTGTTTTGAGGCCTGCGGTGCATCTGAGCGAGCGACCTGCCTTTCACTCTCTTTTTCTTTCAGAATTAATAAGTTAAAAGCAGCCGTAGCCATTTTAGATTAAAAACATTATTTTGAAACAAAGCATTGTACCAACATATCGTAACAGTTTCTAACGGGAACACGAGTTCCATGGCTAGGCGCGGCGCCACTGACCTCCCGTCTCCTCCGCCAAGGCCTTTGCAAAGGAGGGAGCTCGAGTCACGGCGACGGACATCAACGGAGAGAAGCTGAAGGAGCTGGACGGGCTTCCAGGTAACGTTGCTTTGTTGGGCTGCCACCTGCTGGACGACCCGCGTTCTGCAGCCACGCGTGAGGCCAGCTGTTTAACCTGGGAGCTTTTGAAGGTGCATTTCCACCATGCGGGCCAGAGCTTTACGGCCCGTTGGTCAACATGGGTTTGGTCTGCAACCGGCGGTTCTGTTTGTCAATGAATCTGCTTTTTAACCTTCAAACCAATGAAGCAGTCGGTCGATGAAATAGTGAAACCGGAATCAGTTTCTCGTAGCCCGCGGTTTAAACTGCGTAGTTCTCCTGGCACCTCCTGGCTGCTCCTGAACCACGGCGTTACTATACGTTATATAATAATCGATCGCGGTAGACGCCCATGCCCAAACCTATATCCTCAGAATACGCTTTGTAGTTCTGTGTTGTCTCGAGGACACCTGGCCAGGTGAGTCCATGTGAAGGAGCCTCTGACTCCTCCCACAGGCATCCAGACCCGGGTGGTGGACGTGACCCAGAGGGAGCAGGTGGAGGCGCTGGCCGAGGAGCACGAGCGCGTGGACGTGCTGGTCAACGTAGCCGGGTGCGTCTCCTTCTGCACCTCCCTCTACGTCTCCCTCTGCGCCTCCCTCTGCGCCTCCCTCTGCGCCTCCCTCTGCGCTCTGCGCCTCCCTCTGCGCCTCCCTCTGCGCTCCCTCTGCGCCTCCCTCTGCCCTCTCCCTCCTCGTCTCCCTCGCCTCCTCTCTGCCCCTGCGCCTCCTCTGCCCTCTCGCTCTCCCTCTGCGCCTCCCTCTGCGCCTCCCTCTGCGTCTCCCTCTGCCTCTGCGCTCTGCGCCTCCTCTCCCTCTCTCTCGCGTCTCCTCCCCTCTCTCGCTCGTCTCCCTCTCGCCTCCCTCTGCTCTCGCCTCCTCTCTTCCTCGTCCTCGCCTCTGCATCTCCCTCTCGCCCCTCTCTCGTCTCCCTCCCTCGTCTCCCTCTGCGCTCCCTCTGCCTCCTCTGCCCTCTCGTCTCCCTGCCTCGCCCCTCCGCTCCCTCTCTCCTCCTGCGCCTCCTCTCTCCCTCTCGTCTCCCTCTGCGCCTCTCCCCTCGCTCCCTCTGCTCTCCTCCTCTGCGCCCTCCCTCTCGTCTCCCCCTCGTCGCCCTCCCTCTCTGCGCCTCCTCTCGCTCCCTCTGCGCTCCCTCTGCGCCCCTCTGCTCCTCTCGCCTCTCGTCTCCCTCTCGCGCCCCTCTCGCTCTCCTCCGTCTCCCTGCGCCTCCCTCTCCCTCCGCTCTCTCTCGTCTCCCTCCTGTCTCCTCTCTCGCCCTCTGCGCCTCCCCTCTGCGCCTCCCTCTCGCTCTCGCTCCTCTCTGCCTCTCCCTCCTGCCTCTCTGCCCTCTGCGCCTCCCTCGCCTCCCTCTCTGCCTCTTCGCGCCCTCTCGCCTCCCTCTGTCCTCGCGCCTGCGTCCCTCTCGCCTCCCCTCGCTCCCTGCGCCTCCCTCTCGCTTCTCTCGCCTCCCTCTGCCTCTCCTCTGCGCCTCTGCGCCTCCTCTCGCTCTCCCTCGCCTCCCTCTGCCCTCTCGCCTCTCCTCTGCGCTCTCTCTCCCTCTGCTCCTCTGCGCCTCCCTCCTCGCCCTTCGCCTCGTCTCCCTCTGCGCTCGCTCCCCCTCTCTCTCCTCTCGCTCTCCCCTTCTGCGCCTCCCTGCCTCGTCTCCCCTCGCTCTGCGCCTCCCTCGCTCCTCTCGCCCCCTCTGCGCCTTCCCCTCGCGCCTCCCTCTGCGCCTCTGCGCCTCCCTCTCCTTCGTCTCCCTCTGCTCCCTCTGCGCCTCCCTCTCGCCTCCTCGCGCTCCCTCCTCGCCCCTCTCGCCCTCTGCGCCTCCCTCTGCGTCTCCCTCTCTGCTCTCCCTCTCGCCTCCCTCTCGCTCCTCTCCCTCTGCGCCTCCGCTCCTCTGCGCCCCTCTGCGCCCTCTCGCCCTTCGTCTCCCTCTGCGCCTCCCTCGCGCCTCTGCTCTCCCTCTCGCGTCTCTCTGCGCCTCGTCTCCCTCTCGCCTCGCCTCTCCTCTGCGCTCTGCGCCCTCGCGCTCCTCTGCGCTCTCTCCTCTCTGCGCCCTCTCTCCCGCGCTTCTGCGCCTCCTCTCTGCTCCTCCCTCTCGCTCCCTCACGCCTCCTCTGCGCTCTCGTCTCCCTCTGCCCTTCCTCTCGCCTCCCTCTGCGCCTCCTCTCGCCTCTGCGCCTCCCTCTGCGCTCTACGTCTCCCTCTGCGCCTCCCTCTGCGCCTCGTCTCCCTCTACGCCTCCCTCTGCGCCTCCCTCTGCGCTCTGCGTCTCCCTCTGCGCCTCCCTCTGCGCCTCCCTGTAAGGTGACGCCCTGTCTCCACAGCTTCGTGCACCACGGCTCCATCCTGGCCTGCGAGGAGGCGGACTGGGACTTCTCGATGGGCGTGAACGTGCGCAGCATGTTCCTCATGAGCAAGGCCTTCCTGCCCAAGGTGACCTTTATACTGTGACCTTTAGGTGACCTTTGCCCTCCTCGGCAGAGCTGTGCACAGGAGGCGCTTCCATTGGCTGACTGAGCCTGGTGCATGATGGGAACTCACTAATCCAGCTTGAGCTAGCAGAGCTGTCTCCACGGGGCCTTCCATCCCGAATCACGCACCTTCTCATGCACCTCCTCCGTTGCTATGCCAACGCCCTGATTCTCATGAGTCCTTCTAGATGCTGGCCAACAAGTCGGGAAACATCATCAACATGGCGTCTGTCGCCTCGAGCATCAAAGGTAGAGGAGGAGGAGGAGGAGGAGGAGGAGGAGGAGGAGGAGGAGGAATCCTTTTAATGTGTGTGTGTGTCTCAGGTGTTGTGAACAGGTGTGTGTACAGCACCTCCAAGGCGGCCGTGATCGGGCTCACCAAATCTATAGCGGCGGATTTCATTGAGCAAGGCATTCGCTGCAACTGTGTCTGTCCAGGTGAGTTTACAGCCTCATCTTCATCTAGCAACGGGAACAAGAAGAGGAATACTCCAGGTCACTGACATGTAGACGTCCCAGAAGAGGAATACTCCAGGTCACTGACATGTAGACGTCCCAGAAGAGGAATACTCCAGGTCACTGACATGTAGACATCCTCTAAGAGGAATACTCCAGGTCACTGACATGTAGACATCCTCTAAGAGGAATACTCCAGGTCACTGACATGTAGACGTCCTCTAAGAGGAATACTCCAGGTCACTGACTTGTAGATGTCCCAGAAGAGGAGTCAAGGTGGTGTTTTGATGGGAACTTCCGGTGTGTGGTGTTTCCATGACGACAGTGAGTCCTTTGTGATGTCCTCAGGTACTGTGGACACGCCCTCACTCAGGGAGCGGATCCAGGCCCAGCCCGACCCCCAGCAGGTAGGTTAGGCCCCTAATCCCACTAATGGAGATTAATCATGGGCCAACAGGTACACCTGTGACTCCTCTCTGTGACTCCTCTCTCTGTTTCTCCTCTCTGTGACTCCTCTCTATGTTTCTCCTCTCTGTTTCTCCTCTCTGTGACTCCTCTCTGTTTCTCCTCTCCCTTTCTCCTCTCTGTGACTCATCTCTCTTTCTCCTCTCTGTGACTCCTCTCTGTGACTCCTCTCTCTTTCTCCTCTCTGTGACTCCTCTCTGACTCATCTCTCTGTTTCTCCTCTATTTCTCCTCTCTGTGACTCCTCTCTCTGTGACTCCTCTCTCTGTTTCTCCTCTCTGTGACTCCTCTCTGTGACTCATCTCTGACTCCTCTCTCTGTTTCTCCTCTCTGTGACTCCTCTCTCTGTGACTCCTCTCTGTTTCTCCTCTCTGTGACTCCTCTGGTTCTCCTCTCTCTATTTCTCCTCTCTGACTCCTCTCTGTGACTCCTCTGTGACTCCTCTCTTTCTCTTCTCTCTGTTTCTCCTCTCTGTGACTCCTCTATGTGACTCCTCTATGTGACTCCTCTCTGTTTCTCCTCTCTGTGACTCCTCTCTGTTGACTCCTCTCTGTTTCTCCTCTCTGTTTCTCCTCTCTGTTTCTCCTCTGTTTCTCCTCTCTGTGACTCCTCTCTGTTTCTCCTCTCTCTATTTCTCCTCTCTGACTCCTCTCTTTCTCTTCTCTCTGTTTCTCCTCTCTGTGACTCCTCTCTTTCTTTTCTCTCTGTGACTCCTCTCTGTTTCTCCTCTCTGTGACTCCTCTCTGTTTCTCCTCTCTCTATTTCTCCTCTCTGACTCCTCTCTGACTCCTCTCTTTCTCTTCTTTCTGTTTCTCCTCTCTGTGACTCCTCTCTTTCTCTTCTCTCTGTTTCTCCTCTCTGACTCCTCTCTGTTTCTCCTCTCTGTTTCTCCTCTCTGACTCTCTTCTCCTCTTTCTCCTCTGTTTCTCCTCTCTGTGACTCCTCTCTGACTCCTCTGTTTCTCCTCTCGGACTCCTCTGTTTCTCCTCTCTGTGACTCCTCTATGTGACTCCTCTGTTTCTCCTCTCTGACTCCTATCTGTTTCTCCTCTTTGTGACTCCTCTCTGTTTCTCCTCTCTGACTCCTCTCTGTGACTCCTCTCTGTTTCTCCTCTCTCTATTTCTCCTCTCTGACTCCCCTCTGTGACTCCTCTGTTTCTCCTCTCTCTCTTCTCCTCCTCTGTGACTCCTCTCTCTTTCTTCTCTCTCTGTTTCTCCTCTCTGTCTCCTGACTCTCTCTCCTCTCTGTTTCTCTCTCCTGACTCCTCTGTTTCTCCTCTCTGCTCCTCTCTGACTCCTCTCTGTGACTCCTCCTCTCTCTTCTCTCTCTGACTCCTCTCTGTGACTTTCTCCTCTCTCCTCTCTCTCTCTCCCTGTCTCTCCTGTTTCCTCTCCTCTCTCCTCTCTGTTTCTCCTCTCTGACTCCTCTCTGTTTCTCCTCTCTGTGACTCCTCTCTGTGACTCCTCAGGCGTACTCAGATTTCATGGCCCGACAGAAGACGGGGCGGATGTGCAGCGCTGAAGAAGTGGCGTACCTGTGTGTGTACCTGGCCTCGGACGAGGTGAGTCACACCTGGGCCGGTTACAGAGAGGCAGCCACTTTGTGTTTATTCTGGACTTTATTTACATATGTGTGTGTATTATTTATTTATACATACATACATACACACAGTCAAATAATCAGAAGTGTTTGTCAGACTTCATTGTTGGTGCCTGATGAATGTATTTTGGAGAATGATCTGGACTCATGAGCTCAGGGCAACTCGTACTCCAGAGTTCTCATGCAGATGTTGTTGTTGTTGTTGTTCCTTGCAGTCGGCCTATGTGACCGGGACCGAGCACATCATCGATGGAGGCTGGAGGCTGTGAGCCCAGAAGGTCTTCTCTCCAGAGGACCCTGTGGGTCGGAGCCCTGGACCTGAAACTGGAGCCCACATGCAGATCTGCAGAATGACAACATAGACATGTGTCTTTCCTGCAGTTGTAATAAATGGTTCTCAGCTTATTAAAACATTGATGTGATGAATTATGAGACATGTTTTAACATTAAAACGTCCTTTGCACAAACACCTTGCCCCGCCCCCCCCCCCCCCCCCCCCCGCCGCGCTACTTAGCCTCCTCAGCTAATCCGCTCAGTCAGCCGCTCCATCTGCTCTCATGACCCAGACACCGGAGCTTCGCGGCGGGGTCCGCGGCACGAAGAGCTGCTGTGGGTTGTTTCTCTACGTGTAGTGGACCAGGACCAGCACCAGCACCAGGACCAGCACCAGGACCCTCCTGCTAGCCGCCGCGCTCTGGGTTCGCTGACAGCTGTTGTACGGAAGCACACAGCCAGCTACTGGCGAGGAGTCCAACATCGGACACGGCTGTTAGTTCCACGGGACGTTAACGTCGGACCCGTGGCGTGACGTTAAACCCGTGGTTGTTACGGGACGTTGACGTTAAACCCGTGGCGGTGCGTTCAGGGGACTTAACGATAACTAACGTAATTAGCGTTAGCTAGCTAATCGCACAGCCAGCCTGAAGACATCGTGACCTCTCGACGCTGCCGCCCGGAGGAACGTTTGTTTTTCCCGCCGGCGAAGCGACAGGATGTGAGTATAGCCCGGTCTATTCGGAGGTCCGCGGGCCCGTTATTTAGCCTCCGCCGCTGAGACGAAACGCCCTTGTCCGATAATGGGCTCAGCGTCTCAACGTAAAGCGTGGATGTGACGTAATGAGCGTGTCATTTCAAACGTGGTTCCGCGTGCGCACCTCTCCCGCGCATCCTGAACCAACACCTCGCCCGGGCCGGGTTCGAGTCAGCTCGAAGGGTTCGGCTCAGCCACCCGAAGCCGCCCGAAGCCGCCCGAGCGGCGCCATCTGCGAGCTGTCAGCTGATTAGAGGTTCTCTGTTTGACGTGGATTAAGTGACGTCATGAGGACGGTAACGCCGGAGAGCTGTTGCGATATGAGTCGTGTCCCGGTACCAATCACAGGTGATGGCCACGTGACCGGAGCCTACCGTTGACGCGTCCCTGAAGGAGCACATTGATGTCTGGGAGAACTGGCAGAAGACGTGTGTCATTTCCTGCCCTTTGTGTACACCTGTACCAACACCTGTGCTATTCATCATTCCCAAAGTCAACATCATTTGTTTCTGATGACAGCAGCTGGTGGCGCCCGGAGGACCCGCCCCCGGAGGACCCGCCCCCGGAGGACCGGCCCCTCATGGCCACCACCTCTGAGCCGCAGCGCTGAGCAGAGCCTGCAGTCATGGAGGAGACCCGGCCCACGCCCGCTACCCCGCAGCCCCTCCTGGGGCCCGGTCCGGCCCCCGGCCCAAAGCTGGACGTCCCTGCTTTGCCTGCAGCAAACAGCGTGGAGGTAAACTGTTGGTTTCACTCTCGGCTTTTACCTTCTCGTGTTTTTACAGTCACGACAAAGCAGAAATGTATATTAATAATAATGTGTCTCGCTTCTTAAAGGAAAATTACTCTTTGTTTTTATTCACTAAATAGGATATTTTAGGCAAAATATGAATGACGTAAGCCGCTGTGGGCCTCATGTGGTGGAGGTCCTCCTGAGGTCCTCCTGAGGTCCTCCTGAGTTCCCCCTGAGGTCCTCCTGAGGTCCTCCTGAGGTCCCCCTGAGGTCCTCCTGAGGTCCCCCTGAGGTCCTCCTGAGGCTCACATGCATCATATCTTCATGTCGAATGTTCCGGAACATTCAGTCTGTAATCAGCTGCTGCGTCAACAAGCGTCCGATAGGGCCGGTTGGCGGCCGCCCTCCTGCTCTATCTTCACCTTCAATGCGTGGCTCTGACGCGTGACGAAGAGGAACAGATGTGCGTTTGGGAGGAGCCGGTCCTCTCGGGTCCGCCTCCAGCTCCTCCTCTGGGGTCGCTGTGTTCCGGCTCCGCCTCCAGCTCCGCCTCCAGCTCCTCCTCTGGGGTCGCTGTGTTCCGGCTCCGCCTCCAGCTCCGCCTCCAGCTCCTCCTCTGGGGTCGCTGTGTTCCGGCTCCGCCTCTGGGGTCGTCTGAGCGTGCGTCTGTCGCCCTGCAGCTGCTGAAGGTGGACCAGATCCAGGTGGTGGTCCGGCGCTGCTCCAGCCCCAACGTGACGGAGGAGACCACCTACTTCATCCCCCGGAGCCCGCTGGTGGACGCCGGCACCAACACCGACCCGGTGGTGGAGTGCTGCCCCCTGCTGCGCAGGCTGTGCCCCTGCCCCCCCCGCGGCCCGCTGGCCTCCCTCATCACCAAGCGTGAGCCGGCCACGAGGCACACACACACGCACACACACACACATGCACACACACACATGCACACACACACCTGACCTCTACCTCTAACTCGACCTGTACCCCTGACCTCTACCCCTGACCTCTGACCCTCACCTCTGACCCTGACCTCTACCCCTGACCTCTACCCCTGACCTCTGACCCTGACGTCTGACCCTGACCTCTACTCCTGACTTTGACCCCTGACCCTGCCCTCTACCCCTGACCTCTACCCCTGACCTCTACCTCTCATCTCTACCCCATGACCCTGCCCTCTACCCCTGACCTTGACCCCTGACCTCTACCCCTGACCTCGACCCCTGACCCTGCTCTCTACCCCTGACCTCGACCTCTACCTCTGACCCTGACCTCTACTCCTGAATTTGACCCCTGACCCTGACCTCTACCCCTAACCCTGCCCTCTACCCCTGACCCTGACCTCTACCCCTGACCTCTACCCCTGACCTTAACCCCTGACCTCTACCCCTGACCCTGACCTCGACCCCTGACCCTAACCTCTACCCCTGACCCTGCCCTCTACCCCTGACCTTGACCCCTGACCCTGCCCTCTACCCCTGACTTCTGACCCTGACCTCTACCCCTGACCTTAACCCCTGACCTCTACCCTGACCCTGACCTCGACCCCTGACCCTGACCTCTACCCCTGACCCTGCCCTCTGATCTCTACCCCTGACCCTGCCCTCTACCCCTGACCTCTACTCCTGACTTTGACCCCTGACCCTGACCTCTACTTCTATCCTCTACCCCTGACCTTGACCCCTGACCTCTTACCCTGCCCTCGACCCCTGACCCTGCCCTCTACCCCTGACCTCTACCCCTTACCCTGCCCTCTACCCCTGACCTCGACCCCTGACCCTGCCCTCGACCCCTGACCTCTACCCCTGACCCTGCCTTCTACCCCTGACCTCTACCCCTGACCTCGACCCCTGACCCTGCCCTCTATCCCTGACCTCGACCCCTGACCCTGCCCTCTACCCCTGACCTCGACCCCTGACCTCTACCCCTGCCCTCTAGTGTTCCTGGCCGCCGTGCTGTATGGAGGCGTGTGGTCCGTCACGGAGAAGGAGGCGCTCCCGGGGGGGAACCTGTTTGGCATCACCCTCCTCTTCCTCAGCGCCCTGCTGGGGGGGGAGCTGGTGTCCCTGGTCCGGCTGCCCGGCCTGCCGCCGTTCCCTCCCCTCCTGGGTGAGTGCTGCAGCCGGGGGACGGCCCCCTAGGGCTGAAGCTCCGCCCCCTGGACCTGTGTCTCAGAGCAATGTGCCGAGTCACGGAACACGAGGTCAGAGCGGGTCACCTGACCACATGAGACACAATAGTAAGACCAGAACCCAGGGAACCGGAACCCCTTCCCCAATAACACGGGCCCAGCTGGGGGGACCCGGCTCTGGTTCTGGAGCTCTAGAGGACGGACCCCCACGGCTCAGCCCCTGTTCCTCGGCGGTCCGTCTTTGACTAAACTTACTTATTTTAAGTAAACGCATTCACCCTGGGCCGCGCTCGGGTCCACGTGTTTGGAGAGGATCCTCTTCGTGGTCTCACCCTCCAGGGGGCTCAGGGCTCAGGGCTCAGGGCTCAGGTCTCAGGTCTCAGGTCTCAGGGCTCAGGGCTCAGGGTCTCAGGGTCTCAGGGTCTCAAGGTCTCAGGTCTCAGGTCTCAGGTCTCAGGGCTCAGGTCTCAGGGCTCAGGTCTCTGAAGGACCCTGTCCTCTGAGTCCTGAAGGACCCTGTCCTCTGCTGTTCTAGGGATGCTCCTGGTGGGCCTCCTGCTGAGAAACGTCCCCGTGGTCTCCGTCTCCGTGGACAACATCAGCGTCAGGTGGTCGGCGTCCCTGAGGAACGTCGCGCTGGCCGTCATCCTGACCCGAGCCGGGCTGGGCCTGGACCCCACGGTAAGGTCCTCATGGGGGACCCGGGCTTTGTGTGTAACGTGTCTGTGGTGTCTGTTGTCAGGCCCTGAGGAAGCTGAAGGGTGTGTGTGTGTAACGTGTGTGTAACGTGTGTGTGTGTAACGTGTCTGTGGTGTCTGTTGTCAGGCCCTGAGGAAGCTGAAGGGTGTGTGTGTGTGTAACGTGTCTGTGGTGTCTGTGGTGTCTGTTGTCAGGCCCTGAGGAAGCTGAAGGGCGTGTGTGTGTAACGTGTCTGTGGTGTCTGTGGTGTCTGTTGTCAGGCCCTGAGGAAGCTGAAGGGCGTGTGTGTGTAACGTGTCTGTGGTGTCTGTGGTGTCTGTGGTGTCTGTTGTCAGGCCCTGAGGAAGCTGAAGGGCGTGTGTGTGTAACGTGTGTGTAACGTGTCTGTGGTGTCTGTTGTCAGGCCCTGAGGAAGCTGAAGGGCGTGTGTGTGTAACGTGTCTGTGGTGTCTGTGGTGTCTGTGGTGTCTGTTGTCAGGCCCTGAGGAAGCTGAAGGGCGTGTGTGTGCGGGTGGCCTGTGGGCCGTGCCTCATAGAAACCGTCACCACAGCCGTGGTGTCTCACTTCCTGCTGGGACTGCCCTGGGTGTGGGGCTTCATCCTGGGGTGAGTACGACCACATGATCACATGATTATGATTACATGATTATGATCACATGATTATGATCACATGATTATGATCACATGATTATGGTCACATGATTATGGTCACATGATTATGGTCACATGATTATGATTACATGATTATGATTATATGATCTTGTGATTACATGATTATGATTACATGATTATGATCTTGTAATTACATGATTATGATCACATGATTATGATCACATGATTATGGTCACATGATTATGATCACATGATTATGGTCACATGATTATGGTCACATGATTATGATTACATAATTATGGTCACATAATTATGATTACATAATTATGATCACATGATTATGATTATATGATCTTGTGATTACATGATTATGATCTTGTGATTACATGATTATGATTATATGATTATGATCTTGTGATTACATGATTATGATCTTGTGATTACATAATTATGATTACATGATTATGATTGCATGATTATGATTACATAATTATGATTACATGATTATGAGTATATGATTACATGTTTATATAATTACATGTTCATATGATTACATGTTTTTATGATGACATGATTATGATTACATGATTATGATCACATGATTATGGTAACATGATTATGATCACATGATTATGACATAGTTATGTATATACATGTTTACATGAATACTTGTTTAAATGATTACATGTTTACATGAATACATGATTACATAATTATGATTACATGATTGAGTATAAGATTACATGTTTATATAATTACATGTTCATATGATTACGTTTTTATGATGACATGATTATATCAGTACATGATTACATGTTTACATGAATACATGATTACATGATTATGATTACATGATTATGATTACATGATTATGATTACAGGATTATGATTACAGGATTATGATCACATGATTATGATTACATGATTATGCTTACATGATTATGATTGCATGATTACATGATTACAGGATTATGATCACATGATTATGATTGCATGATTATGCTTACATGATTATGATTGCATGATTACATAATTATGATTACATGATTCTGAGTATATGATTACATGTATATATAATTACATGTTCATATGATTACGTTTTTATGATGACATGATTATGATTACATGATTATGATCACATGATTATGGTAACATGATTATGATCACATGATTATGATCACATGATTATGATTACATGATTACATAATTATGATTACATGATTATGAGTATATGATTACATGTTCATATGATTACATGTTTTTATGATGACATGTTTATATCAGTGTATGATTACATGATTATGTATATACATGTTTACATGAATACTTGTTTAAATGATTACATTATTACATGAGTATATGTTTACATGAATACATGATTATGATTACATGATTATGATCACATGATTATGGTCACATGATTATGATTATATAATTATGATCTTGTGATTACATGATTATGATTACATAATTATGATCACATGATTATGATTACATAATTATGATCATATGATTATGGTCACATGATTATGATTATATGATCTTGTGATTACATGATTATGATTACATGATTATGATCTTGTGATTACATGATTATGATTATATGATTATGATCTTGTGATTACATAATTATGATTACATGATTATGAGTATATGATTACATGTTTATATAATTACATGTTCATATGATTACATGTTTTTATGATTATATCAGTATATGGTCACATGATTATGATTATATGATCTTGTGATTACATGATTATGATTACATGATTATGATCTTGTGATTACATGATTATGATTATATGATTATGATCTTGTGATTACAATATTATGATTACATGATTACATGATTATGCTTACATGATTATGATTACAAGATTACGATTACAAGATTATGATCACATGATTATGATTGCATGATTATGATTACATAATTATGATTACATGATTATGAGTATATGATTACATGTTTATATAATTACATGTTCATATGATTACATGTTTTTATGATGACATGATTATATCAGTATATGATTACATAATTATGTATATACATGTTTACATGAATACATGATTACATGATTATGATTGCATGATTAAATGATTACATAATTATGATTACATGATTATGAGTATATGATTACATGTTTATATAATTACATGTTCATATGATTACGTTTTTATGATGACATGATTATATCAGTATATGATTACATGATTATGATTACATGATTATGATTGCATGATTACATGATTACAGGATTATGATCACATGATTATGATTACATGTTCATATGATCACATGATTATGATTGCATGATTACATGATTACATAATTATGATTACATGATTCTGAGTATATGATTACATGTATATATAATTACATGTTCATATGATCACATGATTATGATCACATGATTATGATTACATGATTATGAGTATATGATTACATGTTCATATGATTACATGTTTTTATGATGACATGATTATATCAGTATATGATTACATGATTATTTATATACATGTTTACATGAATACTTATTTAAATGATTATATTATTACATGAGTATATGTTTACATGTTTACATGATTACATGATTATGATTACATGATTATGAGTACATGATTATGATCACATGATTATGGTCACATGATTATGATTATATAATTATGATCTTGTGATTACATGATTATGATCACATGATTATGGTCAGATGATTATGGTCACATGATTATGATTACATGATTATGATCACATGATTATGGTCACATGATTATGATTATATAATTATGATCTTGTGATTACATGATTATGATTACATGATTATGGTCAGATGATTATGGTCACATGATTATGATTACACTATTATGATCACCTGATTATGGTCACATGATTATGGTTACATGATTATGGTCACATGATTATGATCACATGATTATGATTATATGATCTTGTGATTACATGATTATGATTATGATTATGATCTTGTGATTAAATGATTACATGGTTACATAATTATGATTACATGATTATGAGTATATGATTACATGTTTATATAATTACATGTTCATATGATTACATGTTTTATGATGACATGATTATGATTACATGATTATGATTACATGATTATGATCACATGATTATGGTAACATGATTATGATCACATAATTATCATCACATGATTATGATTACATGATTACATAATTATGATTACATGAATATGAGTATATGATTACATGTTTATATAAATACATGTTCATATGATTACATGTTTTATGATGACATGATTATATCAGTATATGATTACATGATTATGTATATACATGTTTACATGAATACTTGTTTAAATGATTACATTATTACATGATTATATGTTTACATGATTACATGTTTACATGAATACATGATTATTATTATGATTACAAGATTATGATCACATGATTATGATTACATGATTATGATTGCATGATTATGATTACAAGATTATGATCACATGATTACATGTTTATATGATTACATGATTTTATTATGACATGATTATATCAGTATATGATTACATGATTATGTATATACATGTTTACATGGATACTTGTTTACATGATTACATTATTACATGATTATATGTTTACAGGATTACATGTTTACATGATTATATGATTACATAATTACATGATTATGAGTATATGCTTACATGTTTATATGATTACATGTTTTTTATGATGACATGATTACATGATTATATCATTATTATGATTACATGATTACATGTTTTTATGATGACATGAGTATATGATTACATGATTATGAGTATGATTCTATGATTACATGATGACATGATTATGTTTATATGATTACATGATTACATGTTTTTATGATGACATGATTATGTTTATATGATTACATGATGACATGATTATATCAGTATATGATTACATGATGACATGATTATATCAGTATATGATGACATGATTACATGTTTATATGATTACATGAGTATATGATGACATGATAGATATTTATAGACTGATAACGTGAGCATCTCTAGACTCTGATGCGGTTGGGTTATTACCATGACCTACGTTAGCTAACATATTAATAACGATGAATATGTTCATAGAGCAGAATCACAATCCTTCACATCAAGATTATTTATAAGGAAACAAAGACCCTTTTTAAAAGTGTTAAGATTTCTTTGTTTTAAGATTGGCATCATTTTGATGATTTGGACATTTCTGAATGAAAGACACTGAGTCTGTTTGTTCATCAAGAGAGGATGGGATGCCCTTTGACCTTTGACCCATGTCCTCCCCCTGTAGCTTTGTGTTGTGGGTGGGTCCTCTAACCTTTGACCTCTGACCCTGTAGCTTCGTGCTGGGGGCCGTGTCCCCGGCGGTGGTGGTGCCCTCCATGCTGCTGCTGCAGAGGGACGGGTACGGCGTGGAGCAGGGCATCCCCACGCTGCTGATGGCGGCCGGCAGCTTCGACGACGTCCTCGCCATCACAGGCTTCACCACGTGTTTGGGCATGGCCTTCTCCACAGGTGACCACGTGACCACGGGAGGTTAGGGTCCCCACAGGCGACCACGTGACCACGGGAGGTTAGGGTTCCCACAGGCGACCACGTGACCACGGGAGGTTAGGGTCCCCACAGGCGACCACGTGACCACGGGAGGTTAGGGTCCCCACAGGCGACCACGTGACCACGGGAGGTTAGGGTCCCCACAGGCGACCACGTGACCACGGGAGGTTAGGGTCCCCGCAGGACGTTCACACCACCTCATCTTCAGGGGCGTTCAGTGTCAGCATGCAAAATTGGGAAATGAGCAACTGCTCCGTGTCGTTGGTGAGGCGCTCAGCAGGGGGCGGGAGAGAGCCGCGTGTCACGAGTGGATGTAGAGCCTCTGCTATACAGGCCTGTTGTATAGAGTCTACAGGGTGCTATACAACCGGCCTGCATAGTACAGGCCGGTTGTATAGAGTCCAGGGTTTTTCCTGCGTAGAGAAAATTTGGGCGCGCGCCTGAGCCTTTTTGCCGAGCGTGGCGTTCATGCTCCGTGTGGTGATGCCTTCAGGCTCCACGTGGTTCAACCTGCTGAGGGGCGTCCTGGAGGTGGCGGGGGGCACGCTGCTCGGCGTCCTGCTGGGCTTCCTCATCCAGTATTTCCCCAGCGCGGAGCAGGTAGGCCACGCCCCCACGCCGCGTCAGGCTGCTGCCGATTGGCCGCCGGCGCCTCACGCTCTCCCTGCTGCAGAGCCACGTGGTGATGAAGAGGTCCTTCCTGCTGCTCGGCCTCGCCGTCTTCGCCGTGTTCGGCAGCGGCGTGTTCGGCTTCCCGGGGTCCGGGGGGCTCTGCACGCTGGTCCTGTCCTTCCTGGCCGGCCTGGGCTGGGGGGCGGACAAGGTGAGGCCCGATCGTCCCCTAGAGGCCAGCTCTGGTTCTGGTTCTGGGACCCGAGTCCTGCGGCTCACAGGAAGTCCCCTAACGTCACTTCCTGTCTGCCCAGGCGCGCGTGGAGGAGGTGGTGGGCTGGTTCTGGGACGTGTTCCAGCCGCTGCTCTTCGGACTCATCGGGGCCCAGATACGAGTTTCTGAGCTGGACGGACTCACAGTGGGTGAGGAGCACACACACACACACACACACACAGAGACACACACACACACACACACACACAGACACACACACACACAGACACACACACACAGAGACACACACACACACATAGAGAGAGAGAGACACACACACACACACACACACACACACAGAGACACACACACACACAGAGAGACACACACACATAGAGAGAGAGAGAGACACACACACACACACACAGAGAGACACACACACACACAGAGAGACACACACACATAGAGAGAGAGAGACACACACACATAGAGAGACACACACACACATAGAGAGAGAGAGAGACACATAGAGAGAGAGACACACACACACAGAAGTGACTCTTTACGGTGAGAGATTCAAATGTTGATGTAAATAGATTATATTTAGATTTTATTTCCATATTCAAAAGACGTTCCAGGTTCTCCGTCTGTGTGAAGACTAAAAGACTGAAAGACTAAAAGACTGAAGGACTAAAAGACTGAAGGACTGAAGGACTAAAAGACTAAAAGACTAAAAGACTGAAAGACTAAAAGACTAAAAGACTAAAAGACTAAAAGACTGAAGGACTGAAGGACTAACCGGGTTCTTTGTTCCATAGAAACTGTTAAGAGTTCTCTAGAGTTCTGTCCACTGGTCTGTCCACACGTCTGTCCACTGGTCTGTCCACTGGTCTGTCCACTGGTCTGTCCACTGGTCTGTCCTTGTCTCTGAGACGTGCGGCGCGTCCCCTGCTGACCCCCGGTGTGCCTGACCTTTGACCCCAGGTCTGGGCGTGGCCACGCTGCTCATCGCGCTGCTGGTGCGAGTCCTCTTCACCTTCGTCTGTGTTCTGTGCGCCGGCTTCAACATGAAGGAGAAGGTCTTCATCGCCTTGGCCTGGATGCCCAAAGCCACGGTGCAGGTGAGTTCACCTGTGAAGGACTAATGTCTCTCTCTGTGTCTCTGTGTCTCTCTCTCTCTGGCCTCCTGGAGCCTCTAATGTCTCTCTCTCTCTCTGGCCTCCTGGAGCCTCTAATGTCTCTCTGTCTCTCTCTCTCTCTCTCTCTCTCTCTGGCCCCCTGGAGCCTCTAATGTCTCTCTCTCTCTCTCTCTCTCTCTCTCTGGCCTTCTGGAGCCTCTAATGTCTCTCTGTCTCTGTGTCTCTCTCTCTCTCTCTCTCTCTCTCTGGCCTTCTGGAGCCTCTAATGTCTCTCTGTCTCTGTGTCTCTCTCTCTCTCTCTCTGGCCTCCTGGAGCCTCTAATGTCTCTCTCTCTCTCTCTCTCTGGCCTCCTGGAGCCTCTAATGTCTCTCTCTCTCTCTCTCTGGCCTCCTGGAGCCTCTAATGTCTCTCTCTCTCTCTCTCTCTCTGGCCTTCTGGAGCCTCTAATGTATCTCTGTCTCTGTGTCTCTCTCTCTCTCTCTCTGGCCTCCTGGAGCCTCTAATGTCTCTCTCTCTCTGGCCTCCTGGAGCCTCTAATGTCTCTCTCTCTCTCTCTCTCTGGCCTCCTGGAGCCTCTAATGTCTCTCTCTCTCTCTCTCTCTGGCCTCCTGGAGCCTCTAATGTCTCTCTCTCTCTCTCTCTGGCCTCCTGGAGCCTCTAATGTCTCTCTCTCTCTCTCTGGCCTCCTGGAGCCTCTAATGTCTCTCTCTCTCTCTCTCTCTCTCTCTCTGGCCTCCTGGAGCCTCTAATGCCCCCCCCCCCCCCCCGGTGTCCTCCTCCAGGCGGCCATCGGCTCCACGGCCCTGGACATGGTGCGGGTGACCCCTGACCCCGACCCGGAGAGGCAGGCGGTGCTGGAGCGGCAGGGCATGGCGGTGCTGACCGTGGCGGTGCTGGCCATCCTGCTCACGGCGCCGCTCGGGGCGCTGCTCATCGGGCTGGCCGGGCCGCGCCTGCTGCAGAAGCCCCGCAGCGCCCCTAGTGGTGAGCGCCTCAAACACAATGTCTCAGCCTGCTTACTAGGTGGGTAAGATCTCTCCTTCACCAGCTGTGAGTAGTGAGTATAGGAAGCTCTCCTTCAGCACTCTGTGTGAGTAGTGAGTACACAAAGTTCTCCTTCATCACCTTGTGTTTACAAAGCTCTCCTTCCTGACCTTGTGTTTACAAAGTTCTCCTTCATCACCTTGTGTGTGTTTACAAAGTTCTTCATCACCTTGTGTGTGTTTAAAAAGCTCTCCTTCATCACCTTGTGTTTACAAAGCTCTCCTTCATCACCTTGTGTTTACAAAGCTCTCCTTCACCCCCTTGTGTTTACAAAGTTCTCCTTTATCACCTTGTGTGTGTTTACAAAGCTCTCCTTCATCACCTTGTGTTTACAAAGCTCTCCTTCATCACCTTGTGTTTACAAAGCTCTCCTTCCTCACCTTGTGTTTACAAAGCTCTCCTTCCTGACCTTGTGTTTACAAAGTTCTCCTTCATCACCTTGTGTGTGTTTACAAAGTTCTTCATCACCTTGTGTGTGTTTACAAAGCTCTCCTTCATCACCTTGTGTTTACAAAGCTCTCCTTCATCACCTTGTGTTTACAAAGCTCTCCTTCACCCCCTTGTGTTTACAAAGTTCTCCTTTATCACCTTGTGTGTGTTTACAAAGCTCTCCTTCATCACCTTGTGTTTACAAAGCTCTCCTTCATCACCTTGTGTTTACAAAGCTCTCCTTCCTCACCTTGTGTTTACAAAGCTCTCCTTCCTGACCTTGTGTTTACAAAGTTCTCCTTCATCGCCTTGTGTGTGTTTACAAAGTTCTCCTTCATCACCTTGTGTGTGTTTACAAAGCTCTCCTTCATCACCTTGTGTTTACAAAGCTCTCCTTCATCACCTTGTGTTTACAAAGTTCTCCTTCACCCCCTTGTGTTTACAAAGTTCTCCTTCATCGCCTTGTGTTTACAAAGCTCTCCTTCATCACCTTGTGTGTTTACAAAGCTCTCCTTCATCACCTTGTGTGTTTTAAGTTCTTCTCTTTCCCCCCTTGTGTTTACAAAGCTCTCCTTCATCGCCTTGTGTGTGTGTTTACAAAGCTCTCCTTCATCACCTTGTGTTTACAAAGCTCTCCTTCCTCACCTTGTGTTTACAAAGCTCTCCTTCATCACCTTGTGTTTACAAAGTTCTCCTTCACCCCCTTGTGTTTACAAAGTTCTCCTTCATCGCCTTGTGTGTGTTTACAAAGCTCTCCTTCATCACCTTGTGTTTACAAAGCTCTCCTTCCTCACCTTGTGTTTACAAAGCTCTCCTTCCTCACCTTGTGTTTACAAAGTTCTCCTTCATCACCTTGTGTGTGTTTACAAAGCTCTCCTTCATCACCTTGTGTTTACAAAGTTCTCCTTCACCCCCTTGTGTTTACAAAGTTCTCCTTCATCGCCTTGTGTTTACAAAGTTCTCGTTCCCCTTAGAGATGCATCCAGTCATGATCTCATAGTTCTGGTAGCTTCCGGCTTTCTTGCCCTTCAGTCTGTTAGTCGCACAACACTGGTATTGTTTCTACTGTCGTTGAGTAACTCATAGTTGTTTATTGTTGTTTACTGTTTACTGACTGGAAACCAGGCTGAAGCTGTTCTCTCTCCACCTCTCATAGGGACTCCAGTAGGAGATGCTGATGACAATGAAACTCCTGTTACCTATGAGAGCACACTATGACATCACCACAGCACCTCACCTCACTATGACATCACCACAGCTCGCTATGACATCACCACTTCACTATGACGTCACCACTTCACTATGACATCACCTGACATCACCACTTCACTATGACGTCACCACTTCACTATGACATCACCACTTCACTATGACGTCACCACTTCACTATGACATCACCACTTCACTATGACGTCACCACTTCACTATGACATCACCTGACATCACCACTTCACTATGACGTCACTGGTCTTCATCCAGTCAGCAGACATCTAAAGAGACTTTCCAGGTGCTCTCCTCCTCGCTCTCTGCTGCAGGAACATGATTCTCTCTGTACGAATGCTCTACTCTGAGTACGAATGCTCTAGGAATGCTCTATGGAGACTGCAGCGGTCCTCGTCTCTCAGCTCTGGCGCTGTGCCCCAAACGATCCCTTCATGAGTTTTAGAGCGAGACCAGAGGACCGGTTACTTTTTGAAGTTCTATCTCCACCGAATGTTCCCGTTTCATATAAACGTCTCTGACCTCTGATGACCGCAGCTTCACGTTGAGACAGTCGAGTGTCCGGACCCAATGTGTGTACAGAAGTGTTTTAAATAAGTGTGTTAGCTGTGTGTGTGTGTGTGTGGTTCATACTCAGGTTTCACGCAGCGCTGCTGAACGTCCGATCTTCACATTCTCGTAAAGTTCGTACAGTTTTGGACGGGAAGTCGATTTGTTTCATATTTGCAACATTTTATAATTTTTGTATTCCAGAAGTATGCAATGTAACTTCATATTTGATTTTACTTTATTTACATGGCTCTGTGTGTATTAGCAACTATTTATGATAAAACAGAATTGAGCATTAGTTTTTTACCAAATATTCTGAAATGAACAATAAATGAAATCTACCAACAACTCTTCTTCTCTCGTTTGTAATGTGAGCCTCGTGTTCTTCGTTCAGGTACGCCCTCTGTTACCGGGACCCAAAGCTCTGGCTTCTCATTGGTCCAGAGGAACAGAGGCGTGGCGTCGGGCGAACGAAAGACGCAGAGGCAAGCAAGGCTTCGTGGAGGTTCAGGTCGTTTATGGAGAACATGTGGACACAGAACCAGAACTCTGTGGCCCCCGAGGTCAGACGGGATAAGACTCGACGTGCATGTTTGAAATGTCTGGAGGTCGGAGTTCAAAACTCAAATCTGAAAAGGCATCAACAATATTTCCCATTTCCCACACACACAATAACTTAAGGAATACATGACACCCTGAAGGAGAGCTCAGGGTGGGGGTCAGGGTGCTGCTGCTTGGCACGGACAGTACGGCTCGGTTCTGGTTCTGGTTGGTACCCAGTGTGTTCAGAACATTGAGTCGTCAGGTCATTGATGGTTCAAGTGGTCGTATTGATCCCAAAGAGTTCCACGTGAACATTGTGGACAGCACGGCGAGACAAAGAACAGAGGAGACGAGGACAGACAAAGGACGGCAGGACGGACGGCAGCGGCCCCATCAGAGGATCTTCTTCTTGAGGACCAGCGGCCCCACGTTGTCCCCCGTCAGCTCGTTGTGCTTCAGGTGGGAGCGGTCGCACACGGGGAACTAGGACAGGGAACAGACAGGAGCGAGAGTAACTAGTTACTATAGATCACTAGAGAGAGAAACTAGTTACTACAGCTGGGGATCACTAGAGAGTAACTAGTTACTACAGCTGGAGATCACTAGAGAGTAACTAGTTACTACAGCTGGAGATCACTAGAGAGAGAAACTAGTTACTAGAGCTGGAGATCACTAGAGTAACTAGTTACTACAGCTGGAGATCACTAGAGAGTAACTAGTTACTAGAGCTGGGGATCACTAGAGAGTAACTAGTTACTACAGCTGGAGATCACTAGAGAGTAACTAGTTACTACAGCTGGAGATCACTAGAGAGAGAAACTAGTTACTAGAGCTGGAGATCACTAGAGAGTAACTAGTTACTACAGCTGGAGATCACTAGAGAGTAACTAGTTACTAGAGCTGGGGATCACTAGAGAGTAACTAGTTACTACAGCTGGAGATCACTAGAGAGAGAAACTAGTTACTAGAGCTGGAGATCACTAGAGTAACTAGTTACTAGAGCTGGAGATCACTAGAGAGTAACTAGTTACTACAGCTGGAGATCACTAGAGAGTAACTAGTTACTATAGATCACTAGAGAGAGTAACTAGTTACTAGAGAGTAACTAGTTACTATAGAGCACTAGAGAGTAACTAGTTACTAGAGCTGGGGATCACTAGAGAATAACTAGTTACTACAGCTGGAGATCACTAGAGAGTAACTAGTTACTATAGCTGGATATCACTAGAGAGAGTAACTAGTTACTAGAGCTGGAGATCACTAGAGGGTAACTAGTTACTAGAGCTGGAGATCACTAGAGAGTAACTAGTTACTATAGCTGGAGATCACTAGAGTAACTAGTTACTAGAGCCGGAGATCACTAGAGAGTAACTAATTACTATAGCTGGCGACCACTAGAGAGTAATTAGCTACTATAGCTGGAGATCACTAGAGTAACTAGTTACTAGAGCTGGAGATCACTAGAGTAACTAGTTACTAGAGCTGGAGATCACTAGAGTAACTAGTTACTAGAGCTGGAGATCACTAGAGAGTAACTAGTTACTAGAGCTGGAGATCACTAGAGAGTAACTAGTTACTAGAGCTGGAGATCACTAGAGTAACTAGTTACTAGAGCTGCCACCGTTTTGGAGGCGCACGTGAGTAACAGACACTGGCTGTTCAGGTCGTGAGTTGATCTCGTTGACCACTGGGTCTGATCTTCAGGCGTGAGTTGAGGGAACTCTGCTGACTAAGGGCGTGAGTTGAGGTAACAGTGCTGACTAGGCGTGAGTTGAGGGTAACAGGCTGACTAAGGGCGTGAGTTGAGGGCAACAGTGCTGACTAAGGCGTGAGTTGAGGGGTAACAGTGCTGACTAAGGGCGTGAGTTGAGCGGTAACAGCGCTGACTAAGGGCGTGAGTTGAGGGGTAACAGCGCCAAAGGGCGTGAGTTGAGGGGTAACAGTGCTGACTAAGGGCGTGAGTTGAGGGGTAACAGCGCTGACTAAGGGCGTGAGTTGAGCGGTAACAGCGCTGACTAAGGGCGTGAGTTGAGGGGTAACAGTGCTGACTAAGGTTGTGAGTTGAGGGGTAACAGTGCTGACTAAGGGCGTGAGTTGAGCGGTAACAGCGCTGACTAAGGGCGTGAGTTGAGCGGTAACAGTGCTGACTAAGGTTGTGAGTTGAGGGGGAACAGTGCTGACTAGGCGTGAGTTGAGGGTAACAGCGCTGACTAAGGCGTGAGTTGAGGGTAACAGTGCTGACTAAGGGCGTGAGTTGAGGTAACAGGCGACAAGGGTGAGTTGAAGGCGTGCGAAGTGGGTTGGTAACAGCGCTGACTAAGGCGTGAGTTGAGGGTAACAGCGCTAAAGGTTGTGAGTTGAGGTAACAGTGCTGACTAAGGCGTGAGTTGAGGCAACAGCGCCAAGGGCGTGAGTTGAGGGGAGTTGAAAGGCGTTGAGGGCGTGGAGTTGAGGGTAACAGCGTTGAAGGGCGTGAGTTGAGGGGTAACAGCGCCGAAGGGCGTGAGTTGAGGGGTAACAGCGCCGAAGGGCGTGAGTTGAGGGGTAACAGCGCCGAAGGTCGTGAGTTGAGGGGTAACAGTGCTGACTAAGGGCGTGAGTTGAGGGGTAACAGCGCCAAAGGGCGTGAGTTGAGGGGTAACGGCGCCGAAGGGCGTGAGTTGAGGGGTAACGGCGCCGAAGGGCGTGAGTTGAGGGGTAACAGCGCCGAAGGGCGTGAGTTGAGGGGTAACAGCGCCGAAGGTCGTGAGTTGAGGGGTAACAGTGCCGAAGGGCGTGAGTTGAGGGGTAACAGCGCCGAAGGGCGTGAGTTGAGCGGTAACAGCGCTGACTAAGGGCGTGAGTTGAGGGGTAACAGCGCTGAAGGTTGTGAGTTGAGGGGTAACAGCGTTGAAGGTCGTGAGTTGAGCTAAGGCGAAAGGGCGTGAGTTGAGGGGTAACAGCGCCAAAGGGCGTGAGTTGAGGGGTAACGGCGCCGAAGGGCGTGAGTTGAGAACAGCCGCGGGCGGAGTTGCAACAGTGCGAGGCGTGAGTTGAGGGTAACAGCGCTGAAGGCGTGAGTTGAGGTAACAGTGCTGACTAAGGGCGTGAGTTGAGGGTACAGCGCTGAAGGTTGCGGAGTTGAGGGTAACAGCCAAGGCGTGAGTTGAGGAATGGCGCGAAGGCGTGAGTTGAGATGGCGCCAAGGCGTGAGTTGAGAGGTAACGGCGCCAAAGGGCGTGAGTTGAGGGGTATCAGCGCTGAAGGTCGTTAGTTGAGGGGTAACAGCGTTGAAGGTCGTGAGTTGAGGGGTAACAGCGCCGAAGGTCGTGAGTTGAGGGGTAACAGCGCTGACTAAGGGCGTGAGTTGAGGGGTAACAGCGCTGAGGGCACTGACTAAGGGCGTGAGTTGAGGGGTAACAGCGCCAAAGGGCGTGAGGGTTAGTCTCGTTAAATTCATCCTTTATCTGGGAAACGGTCCAGAGAACTCGTCTAGTAACAGGTGAGCAACACGAGGACGAGTCAGGGGCCAGACCTGAAGCATGGGGGTCTAGTCAGGGGCCAGACCTGAAGCATGGGGGTCTAGTCAGGGGCCAGACCTGAAGCATGGGGGTCTAGTCAGGGGCCAGACCTGAAGCATGGGGGTCTAGTCAGGGGCTAGTCAGGGGCCAGACCTGAAGCATGGGGGTCTAGTCAGGGGCCAGACCGGAAGCATGGGGGTCTAGTCAGGGGCTAGTCAGGGGCCAGACCTGAAGCATGGGGGTCTAGTCAGGGGCCAGACCGGAAGAAGTCCCGACCAGGTCCGACCGGCCCGTGACTTCAGGACTGACCCGGTTCCGTATGAGGAGCGCGGGGACACAGCTGTCTCTACGTTCCGGTCCGGCGGAGTTTCCTGTGTAAACAATGCGCGGGGCGCCGAGCGGCTGGACGCGAGTCCCGAGTCCCGAGCCCCGAGGGGCGGACCGGGCCCCTCCCCCGGTCCTCTCCCCCGGTCCGGTCCTCCGTTATTTACCTGTCAGCCTCGCGAAGCCGCCGATGGTGTCCGGAAGCGGAAGTCTCTTGAGGTAGGCGGGCAGCTGGACCTTTATTATCCTGGAGACGGATTCTAGAACCATCTTGAGGAGCTCCCGGTGCGGCTCGTCGTGACTCGGACTCCTCGGCTGCTCTATGTCATCGCGTTGCTCGCGCAGCGGGTCCCGGTACGTAACCCTGACCGCGAGCACTGGAACATCCGGGCAACTGATGCGTTGACGTGTTCGAGAATACACGCAGCAGCGACCTGTGACGCTGGCGCCAGGGACCAATCAGCGGCGAGGAGCTGGTGGCTCATGATTGGACGAATTGAATTCATGTTGAACGAGGTGCTTCCGGTCTGCTTCACGTGCGCCTCGGAAAGTTCGGTTTCTAAACACGTTGATAATGTTAAATAAATAAAGCAATTTTTAAAATACATATTGTTACGTCAGATATGATATATTACAAATTATATTACATTACATGTCATCACATGTCATTTAGCAGACGCTTTTATCCAAAGAGACTTACAATAAGTGCATTTCAACCTAGAGTACAAACTAAGAACAACAAGAATACAGAAAGTAACATTTCCTCAACATAGTCAAACTACTAAAGTACCATAATAATATATATTCAAGTGCTACTAAAGTGATAATCTGTGTTTTAATCCAGATATAGTCGGAAAAGGTGCGTTTTCAGTTTCCGGTGAAGCTGTAGAGACTTTTTATATATTATATATGAGATATTATATATGATATATTATACATTACATATTATATATGATATATGAGATATTATCTATTCTATATTACATATTATATATGATATACGATATATTATATATGATAAATTACATATTATATATGATTTGTGATATATGAGATATTATATATGATCTATTATCTATTACATATTATCTATTACATATTATATATGATATGTTATCTATTATATATTACATATTATATATGATATATTATATATGATATGTTATCTATTATCTATTATACATTACATATTATATATGATATATGATCTATTATCTATTACATATTATATATGATATGTTACCTATTATATATTACATATTATATATGATATATTATATATGATATGTTATCTATTATCTATTATACATTACATATTATATGTTATCTATTATCTATTATATATTACATATCATATATTATATATGATATATTATATATTAAATATGATATATTATATATTATATTACATATTATATATGAGTTATTATATATTATATATATTACATATTAGATGTGATATAAGATATATTTTATATTATATAATATCTATTACATATTATATATTATATGTTATCTATTATCTATTACATATTATATATGATATATTATATATGATATATGATATATTATATATTGTATAGTATACATTATATATAGGGTTGAAGTACCATTTTGCTTGCGGGCCGTGCAGAAATCTTTACAAATGTTCAATATCTTTCTGGAACAATTAAAGATTAGCTCTCTTTAGTCAATTCACTGAACACACATGTACTAAATGGATTGATACAAGTTGAATCTACATAAGTTACCACTGAATAAAATGTCAAAACAAAAATAATTGGAGGAATTTAATCTCACAAAATGAAAATACATACAAATATATCATATGTACAGTAAATACAGCATCAAACACTGACTCCATCATAATTGTTAAAACAACATATGTGGCTAAAACTTCCCTGACAGACTTCAGAGGATCCTCTTGTAAAACTCACATTATTACAAAGTGAGTCTTCAGTGAATCATGTAGGCTAGTCAGTGTAAGGTATCCAACTGAACTTCATGTTTCTTTATATTTCTGTGAACACTGCATATATTATTACATTACATTACATGTCATTTAGCAGATGTTTTTATCCAAAGAGACTTACAATAAGTAAATTTCAACCTAGAGTACAAACTAAGAACAACAAGAATACAAAAAGTAACATTTCCTCAACATAGTCAAACTACAAAAGTACCATAATAAGAGCCATTCAAGTGCTACTAAAGTGCACATATATAATATGATGGTTACTGTCACACCCCTTTGAAAGAGGTATAGTTCATTGAGGTATCTTTAACACGTTCAGAAACATAGAGGTTGGCTCGTGCAATGTTGGTCCAAATCGCCATGAGTCTACTAATTGAAAAAATGTAGAGTAATATTTAATTAAACAAGACAAAGTATAATTTTAAGACGAAGTACGACCGAGTGTGTTAATCATTTTGAACCTAAAACAATATCTATCTTAATATTAATGAAAATGGACCTTCGACTAAATATATATTTCATTAAAGCGACACTATGTAACTTTTCCCCTGTAGCGCCCCCTTCAGGTATTTAACGTTTAATTCAGTGTCGTGAACCTCTGGCTCTGAGCCATATGTGGCTCTTCCGGCTAGTGAGTTCACAGCTGATCGATGCGCGGGCAGCCGCAGCGACCCATTAGCCTGTGAGCCGTTCAGCCTCTCATGTCTCTCTGTCTCTACGTCGCGCAGCGGAGCAAATAAAAAGTCACCTGTGAGGAGGACTGGACTATATGCCCTGGTCATCACTGACAGAAAGCAGGCTGAAGTACTTCCTGTTCCCAACCAGAAGTACCGGGCTGGTCCCAATATCTTACATTCAGCAGTTTTCTGGCCACAGACCCCGATGGCAGTGGAGGAGGAGGAGGAGGAGGAGGAGGAGGAGGAGGAGGAGGAGGAGGAGGAGGAGGAGGAGGAGGAGGAGGAGGAGGAGATCAACATATTAAAAGTCTTTGTAGCGGCACCATTGTTTCAAGCTGTTATTTTAAGGTGGAAAAGTTCCATAGTGGGGCTTTAACATGTACAAGATGCTGTTGAAAGACATTGAGCCTACTGAAATGATCCATGGGGATAGCGCGACCTCTAGTGCTGAGAGGGTTTCTTTCACATACCCTGTTTGAAACTACACTACCCACAATGCATTGTGACATGAGGTAACTAAAGTTAGCCTACAGATATTGTTTATATCTGCCTCTGTTTTGTACACTATATTAAACAGTCCTAGATTAAACCATCGGCAGAAACATACCAATTCACATCGAAAGCTCGTACTGTTTCATTAAACAATGACAATTGGATTTAATTATCAGCCCGACGGGCATATCTGCGGCCACCTAAAGCGCTGGTGTGGGGTCCGCCGCCGCCGTGTCATTGGTGAATGACCGAAGATGTCGCACAGCAGGTTGTTCGCGAGGCTGCTGCGTGAGTATACCCTCCGGTCCGGCTGAATCACGGACCTACGGGCTCGCCTGGTCCCGTGGCGGGCGGCGTTTTGTTGTGAGGCGGAGATACCGGAGACCGGAGACCGGAAAGCGGAGAGCGGAGCTCCTCTTGGAGGGGAGAGCCTCTCTTGGCAGTTAGCGAGCCAACAAGCTAGCTCCTGCTAACGTGCAGCTGAGATCTTTCACCCCGAGCTGTGCAAGCGAGCGAGCGGCGCTCTGACCTCCAGCCTCGGGCTCTGACCTCCAGCCTCGGGCTCTGACCTCCAGCCTCGGGCTCTGACCTTGTCTGTCCTCTGAGTCGTGTGTCCCTGAGGTGAGCCGCCGGAGCGCCGCCCGGCTCTCGGCTCTCCGGCCCCGGAGCAGCTCTCTGAGACCTGAGACCTGAGACCTGCTCCGGGCTCCGGGCTCCGGGCTCCGGGCTCCGGGCTCCGGGCTCGGGGCTCGGGGCTCTGGTCCTCTGGTCCTCTGGTCCTCTGGTCCTCTGGGCTCCGGGCTCGGACGTTGTTGTCTGCCATTGTTGGACTTTGAGCTGCAGAGTGACGCGAGCAGACCTCAGACTGCAGGTCAGAGGTCACGGGGAAGACGGCAGCTAATGGCGCTCGTGTGACCTCGCGCACTATGTTTACACTTGTTTCCCAGAAATATGTTGTTAATACAAGCAGCCATCATGTGTGTGTGTGTGTGTGTGCGGCATCCTTTTGGTAACGTGGTCTAAAGACACGTACACACTTCACAATGCAGCAGTGGTCACTACACACCCTCTTGTAGTCACTAGAACTCATTCATAAAGCACAGTGCAGACGGGCTCCCTCCTTCCTGGGTTCAGGACTCTAGTCCTCCCTGAAGGAGACGAGTCCAGAGGAAGCTTCATGTTGCTCCTGAGTGTTTGAGTCTTGTTCTCTTTCACCATGCAGTGCAGCAGAGTGGAGTCAGGCACTGCTATAATGCATCACGACAGAACCTCTACATCACCAAGGACACGAAGGTCATCTGCCAAGGGTTCACCGGGAAGCAGGTCGGTACACTTGTTAGGGTTCAAGGGGGTGTCACGTGCAGAAGACTTTAAAAGGGGAATTAACATTTGTTTGTAAAATCGAGAAACGGCCTCTGGTTCTGGTGCTCAGTGGTAAAGATGACAGGCCCAATGCGTCTCTGATGCACCTTGTTTACTAATCGGTTTCAAAATGTGCGACGTACACAGCCCTCTCCTGTTTGAGTTGATCTTGATTTGGTGCCCCTTGACATGCTTTATGACTGCAGCTCCACCGTGTGGCCAAAGGGGGCGCTGCATTCAAACCCTGAACGGCGTTCTGACGCTGCACTTCTCCTGCATGGCAGACCTGAGGGTGGCTGCTCTTCACTCGTAACTCCTCCTCCTCCTCCTCCTCCTTCCAGGGAACCTTCCACAGTCAGCAGTCTCTGGACTATGGCTCCCGGTTGGTTGGCGGTGTTTCTCCCGGGAAGGGAGGGAAGACGCACCTCGGGCTGCCGGTCTTCAACTCGGTGCAGCAGGTAATGTCCTCTGCTGTGAGGCGCTAGGGACACCCGGTGACCTAATGACCTCTGTGTTCCCGTGTTGAACGCACCACCTCTACCCCTCAGGCGAAGGACGGCACCGGGGCCGACGCCACAGTGATCTACGTCCCGCCTCCGTTCGCCGCGGCGGCCATCATGGAGGCCATCGACGCCGAAATCCCCCTGGTGGTGTGCATCACCGAGGGCATCCCCCAGCAGGACATGGTGCGCGTCAAGCACAGGCTGCTGCGGCAGGGCGCCACGCGCCTCATCGGGCCCAACTGCCCCGGGGTCATCAACGTAAGGTCACGGGGGATATATATATATATATATATATATATATATATATATATATATATATATATATATATATATATATATATATATATATATATATATATATATATATATATATAAAAACTATAACTGCCCCGGGGTCATCAACGT
>CM070110.1:25513416-25548416 GCA_036178185.1 Liparis tanakae | reverse complement strand
TTCTTCCTTCTTCTTCCTTCCTTTCTTTCTTTCTTTCTTTCTTCCTTCCTTCCTTCCTTTCTTTCTTTCTTTCTTCCTCCTAATCTGCTACTCTCATCCTCACCCTCTCCCTTGAGCTTCTTCTCCATGTTGGTCCATCCTAGCCCCTCACCTCCTCACCTCCTCACCTCCTAACCCCTCAACTCCTCACCTCCTAGCCCCTCACCTCCTCCCTCCTCAGGGTGCTGGTTCCAAACCCGTGGTGTCCTTCCTCCTAACCCCTCACCTCCTAACCCCTCACCTCCTCCCTCCTCAGGGTGCTGGTTCCAAACCCGTGGTGTCCTTCCTCCTAACCCCTCACCTCCTAGCCCCTCACCTCCTCCCTCCTCAGGGTGCTGGTTCCAAACCCGTGGTGTCCTTCCTCCTAACCCCTCACCTCCTCCCTCCTCAGGGTGCTGGTTCCAAACCCGTGGTGTCCTTCCTCCTAACCCCTCACCTCCTCCCTCCTCAGGGTGCTGGTTCCAAACCCGTGGTGTCCTTCCTCCTAACCCCTCACCTCCTCCCTCCTCAGGGTGCTGGTTCCAAACCCGTGGTGTCCTTCCTCCTGACGCCCTCACCGGGAGGATCCTCGCGCCATCATCGCGGGAGGAAAGGGCGGAGCCAAAGAGAAGATCGCCGCCCTGCAGGAGGCCGGGGTCGTGGTCAGCATGTCACCGGCTCAGCTGGGCAGCACCATCTTCAAGGTATTGATCACGAGGAGGTATTGATCATGAGGAGGAGGTATTGATCATGAGGAGGAGGTATTGATCATGAGGAGGAAAGGCGGAGCCAAGAGTATCGATCATGAGGAGGAGGGATCATGGAGCATGTCACGAGGTATTGATCACGAGGAGGAGGTATTGATCCGAGGAGGAGGTATTGATCACGAGGAGGAGGTATTGATCACGAGGAGGAGGTATTGATCATGAGGAGGAGTGATGATCATGGAGGAGGTATCGATCACGAGGAGGAGGTATTGATCACGAGGAGGAGGTATTGATCACGAGGAGGAGGTATTGATCACGAGGAGGAGGTATTGATCATGAGGAGGAGGTATTGATCATGAGGAGGAGGTATTGATCATGAGGAGGAGGTATTGATCACGAGGAGGAGGTATCGATCACGAGGAGGAGGTATCGATCACGAGGAGGAGGTATCGATCACGAGGAGGAGGTATTGATCACGAGGAGGAGGTATCGATCACGAGGAGGAGGTATCGATCACGAGGAGGTATCGATCACAAGGAGGTATTGACCATGAGGAGTTATTGATCATGAGGTATTGACCATGAGGAGTTATTGATCATGAGGTATTGATCACAAGGAGGTATTGATCATGAGGAGTTATTGATCATGAGGTATTGATCATGAGGAGTTATTGATCATGAGGTATTGACCATGAGGAGTTATTGATCATGAGGTATTGATCATGAGGTATTGATCACGCAGAGGTATTGATCACGCAGAGGTATTGATCACGCAGAGGTATTGATCATGAGGAGTTATTGATCATGAGGTATTGATCACAAGGTATTGCTAATGAGGAGTTATTGATCATGAGGTATTGATCACGCAGAGGTATTGATCATGAGGAGTTATTGATCATGAGGCGGTATTGATCACGTATTGATAGATTGATATTGATCATGTTAACGAGACGTGTGTCAGTTGGAGGACGGGTCCAGCTGACGGGTTCTTCACCCGGTTCTGTCCGTGCTGACGAGACGCAGACCATCACCGCATGTAGCCCGGCACAGCGCCCCCTCTGGTTCTGATTGGTACTGTGGACAACGTTTATCAAAGTGCATCTGGGCCGACCGCGGTGTGTCCCTCTCGATGTGTCCCTGTGTCCCATGTCTCATCATGTGGAGCACTAAGCGCTCCCTCCCCTCAGTTCCCTCCTCCTCCTGCAGGGGGCAGTAGAGCTGCGTCCAGCGGAGGCCGTGCAGCTTCTGCAGACCTGATAAATGACATTTGCATGAAGTTACTTTCTCCCTGTGGAATGAGAATTCTCGTGGAACGAGGTATTCTATCATCCTCCGGTTTGTTTGATATTCCCCAAATTGAATATGTAAATGGAGACATCCTTTTTAATGGCTAGCATAATGCCTTCTCATTTGTAGTCACATGGTCGGCCTGATGAACACACAGAGGAACCTCCATCCATCACAGGAAGTAGAGGAAGTGAGCAGTTAGTGTTGACAGCTGTGACTCGTGACGCCCTGAACCGCCGGGTTCTGAATATCTCCCTCACTTCTTTTGATCTCTCCTTCTTTCTTTCTCTTGTCTCCTGCAGGAGTTTGAGAAGAGGAAGATGTTGTAAAAACCTCTCCACCCACCGAAACTGAGACGAGCCTGATTCTGGTGGAGCATCTGAACCTGATCATCTCCAACGCCATGCCGTGTTGGTCTTTACCGTAACAAAAGAGGAGTCATTGTATACGCTGGTAAAGCTTTGAGTTGTTGTGCACATGTAGCTGAAGGTAACCACGGTAACGGTTCGCTGCTCCTCCTGCTTGTAAACATTTCGTTGGCTGTCCACCTGAATAACAAAGATTTCTCACATCGTTTTCCTGCTGTTGTTTCCGTCATTTGGAAAGATGTGTGAAGACTGAATGAGGTTTGAGTTACCATGGTTACCGTGAAGATCACACAAGAGAACCCCAGTAAAGAGTTGATAACCATGGTTACTGGAGAGAACACTAGTAAAGAGTTTGTAACCATGGTTACCGTGAAGGTGACGGAACACGTGTATGTAAAGAGTTGGTAACCATGGTTACCGTGAAGGTCACAGGAGGGAACACCAGTAAAGAGTTGGTAACCATGGTTACCGTGAAGGTCACAGGAGGGAACACCAGTAAAGAGTTGGTAACCATGGTTACTGTGTGGTTTCATTAGGGCTGTTGTGTTTGACGCGTGGACCCCTCAAACCTCAAAGAGCTCCCTTTAGATCCTCAGAAAGGCGTCCAGACCAAAGCCGAGTCGGCGGTCTGAGAAGCAGGAATGTTCCCGGAGGAGACGGCGGTCCCGACGCTCGGCTGGTGGCGTCGCCGCGCCGCCGCCTGACTACTGTGTGAGCAGACGCTGAGCGCTGCTGGGGCCATCATGGAAACCTCGTTTAGTTAGAGGGTTGCTCATGAAGAGATGAGCGGAGCGCCTCGTGCTCGGGGCCAATTGGAGCGCTGATGCTGCGGAGCCAAGGCGCTGCCCGGTTCCATCCGGCGCCCGGTTCCCAACTGGTCTGTTGGCTCCATGAAGTCCTCGTCCGCTCTGTCAAACGCCACTTCATCCTGGAAGCGGCTGCGATGATTGTCAGATAGTCCGGTTGATCCCTTAGAGGCCGTCTGAAAGTATCGGAGCGCTCGGAGAACCAGCAGCGACACCGGGGCTCGGCGGCAGCGTGAGGCGGGACGCCGGAGGCGGACGCCGCCGAGAGGACCGGGCGGACGCCGAGGACCGCGCCGGAGAGGAGACGCCGAGAGGACCGAGGGCGGGACGCCGCCGGAGAGGACCGAGGGCGGGACGCCGCCGAGAGACGAGGCGGACGCCGCGAGAGACCGAGGGCGGACGCCGGAGAGGACCGAGGGCGGGACGCCGCCGGAGAGGACCGAGGGCGGGACGCCGCCGGAGAGGACCGAGGGACGGCGGAGGCGGGGCGCGCGGAGACCGCCGGAGAGACGCCGCCGAGAGACCGAGGAGCGGAGAGGACGAGGGCGGACGCCGCCGGAGAAAGGGCGGGACGCCGCGAGAGGCGGGGGACGCCGGAGAGGACCGAGGGCGGGACGCCGCCGGAGAGGACCGAGGGCGGCGGACGCCCGAGAGCGGGCGCGCGCCGGAGGACGAGGCGGCGGACGCCGGAGAGGACCGAGGGCGGGAGGACGCCGGAGAGGACCGAGGGCCAGGCCCTTGTGGATCGCTTTCTTCTTCACGCGGAAGGTTGTGTTCGTCTTCTGAAGAGTGTGTGTGTGTGTGTGTGTGTGTGTGTGTGTGTGTGTGTGTGTGTGTGTGTGTGTGTGTGTGTGTGTGTGTGTGTGTGTGTGTGTGTGTGTGTGTGTGTGTGTGTGTGTGTGTGTGTGTGTGTGTGTGTGTGTGTGTGTGTGTGTGTGTGTGTGGGGAGCCAGAGGAGGATGACCTCTGGCCTGAGCAGCAGGTGTCTCCTGTGGACGAGGACACACCTGCTGCTCAGCGTTTGATCTGGGGTGTTATGATGAAACAAGTTTCAGGAATGCCCTTTCACTCTTCAATGCAGTATTTTTTTTATTGTGTTTATCCAAGCAAGCGTGGAACACTTTAAAGTAGACGAGCGCGTCTAGATGCACAGTGTGATTTATGCTGCTTCGTTAAGTGGATCACAGGAAGATGCTTTCAGAATCATAAATCCACATCAAGAGCCATTAGATTGTTTTGCCACAACATGCACCAATAAAAACAGACACGCCTCTGAGATCAAGTTAGATTGAGCTAATTAAAAAAATGCCCGTGCATTAATAACATCCCGCCAACAGAACACCATGTGCAGGAATATGAATCATGAGGTGAGAGAGCAGCTCACCTGAGAACCTGGAGGGGCACCAGAGTCCAACGTCTGCAGGTGTTGGGCGTTGGGACCAAAGCCATTCAAAATCAATGCTTGAAAATATATATTTGTGTGTGTGTATATATTACAAATCAACTGAAATGTTGCAAGCCTTTTATTCTTTTAATATTGCTGATTATGGCTTACAGCTTAAGAAAACTCAAATATCCTATCTCTAAATATTAGAATATTTCCTCAGACCAAGTAAAAAAGGCGCTAGTGAAGCCTCCTGGGCATCCATAACACCTCAGCAATGCCACAGGCGGATTGCCTCCATGCCACGCCGCGTTGATGCAGTCATCCGTAAAAGGATTCCCAACAAGTCCTGAGTGCATTAATGGACATTTACAATGTTTGGTTTGGTTTTGCTGTTATTAATCTTTTTTTTTACTTGGTCTGAGGAAATATTCTAATATTTAGAGATAGGATATTTGAGTTTTCTTAAGCTGTGAGCCATAATCAGCAATATTAAAAGAATAAAAGGCTTGCAATGTTTCAGTTGATTTGTAATGAATCCAGAATGCATGACATACAGAAAATAAAGAACTTTATCACAATATTCAAATTCTCTGAGACAGTCCTGTATACATATATACATATATATACATATATATATATACATATACATATATTAGGGCTGGGCACGTTAACGCATCACTTAATTAATGCCGACAATTATTTTATCGCACGTTAACGCAGGTTTATTATTTATGTTATTATTGTAAAAGTGTGTTGCTCACAGGCTTTTATTTTGTAATAGTCTGCAGCGTGGCTAACTCCCTTCTGTGTTAGAACATAGACCATAGAACATGTCTCTACCACTAAACACAGCGTGGCCGACTCCTTCCGTTGGTCGTGTTCTGCTTTAGTAAATGTGATCATGTGATCACATGTTGGTGCTCCACTCTCACATTGATGCCCTGCAGAGGCAATAAGCTTTAGTTGTGTTTGTTTTGAAACCATTGTTTAAGTTGATTTACACAAAGTATTTATTTGATTTAACTGCTATACAAATGCTGATGCTAAGTGTTTAACAGGTGTTATGGCCTTTAGTTCATCTGGCACAACATTTAAAATAAGGGTCAAGTTCTCTGAGGTGACAAACTGAAAGTGTTCTCTGGAGTCTCTCTCTAACAGGACGACATGTGACGCTCTTTAGTTCATCTGGAGCAACATTTAAAATACAAGCTACACACTACTTTAGAATTCATTATTGGATTTCGCGTATACAAATGCGATTAATCGGGGAAATCATGCGATTAATCGTGATAAAATTTTGTAATGTAGGGCGTCTATGGGTCAGTGGGTAGCAGGCCCGTCTTTCGATGTGTCCTTGAGCAAGACTCTTCACCCTGAGTGTCTCCCTGTAGCTGCGTCTACAGTGTACAAATGTAACAGGGTTGTAAGTCGCTTTGGATAAAAGCGTCAGCTAAATGACATGTGATGTAATTGTTGCCCTAGTATGTGTGTATATATATATATATATATACATATATATATATATATATATATATATATATATATATATATATATATATATATATGAGAGAGTGCTCTGTCGTGTGCTCATATCGGAGCTGCCGCGCGTAAAGAAGAGTTGTGGCGCCCGGTGTGACGAGCAGTCGACAGATTCCACCGGAAAGAAAAGATTTCTCCCCTTATCACTGCTCTAGAGGAACGCAGTCGAGCCGCTCTGCCTAGAGGAACGCAGTCGAGCCGCTCTCATGTGGTCTCCTGATAACTTCTTTGGGATTACTAGTTTTCCTAAAAGCCAAAGCACCGGCAAATCTCGGTGTCCATGGCAACGTCTCAGGGGTCTGAGTCTGTCCTCATTAGCGCCTTGGCAGGGCAGTGAGGTTGTACCTGTTGCCTAGCAACCAAGGCCAATGCCCCCTCCTCGGTGCATGGAGGTATGAAGGTATCCAAAGAGGAGCAACACAGGAAACAATTAAGTTAACATCTGAAGCCACAACACACATCAAAGAGGAGGTGTGTGTGTGTGTGTGTGTGTGTGTGTGTGTGTGTGTGTGTGTGTGTGTGTGTGTGTGTGTGTGTGTGTGTGTGTGTGTGTGTGTCTCAGCCTCCTCAACGCTGCCCCCTGCTGGCGGAGTACCAGTGACGTCAACGTCCTCCGGGACTTGCTGTGAGCTCCGATGAACACGCGTCTCCTCCGTGTCCCCCCCCCCTCTAACCCTGCCCCGCCCCTCCTCCATGGCTCTAAAGCAATAGCCCCGCCCCTCAGAGAGAGAGAGAGAGAGCGAGAGAGAGAGAGAGAGCCTTAATAGAAAGTAGCGCAACACCAGCTCCTCCACCACAGAAAAAACAATACCGTTAAAACACCACCTCTTAAAGAGCATCCAGGTCTCCAATGTGTTTATAAAACCTGAACTCCAGCCAGAGTCTGGCCTGATGTAACAGAGCCACACTGACCCCCCCCCCCTCCGTCCCCTCTCTGTTGCACGCGACAGCACCATGTAAAATACCCCACTGGGGCCAGGTCCTTTTCTTTAGGGGAGGCTAGTATAGGACCCCCCACTGGGGCCAGGTCCTTTTCTTTAGGGAGGCTTGCAAGCGTGGAACACTTTAAAGTAGACGAGCTGCCTAGATGCACAGTGTGATTTATGCTGCTTCGTTAAGTGGATCACAGGAAGATGCTTTCAGAATCATAAATCCACATCAAGAGCCATTAGATTGTTTTGCCACAACATGCACCAATAAAACAGACACGCTCTGAGATCAAGTTAGATTGAGCTAATTAAAAAATGCCCGTGCATTAATAACATCCCGCCAACAGAACACCATGTGCAGGAATATGAATCATGAGGTGAGAGAGCAGCTCACCTGAGAACCTGAGGGCACCAGAGTCCAACGCCTGCAGGTGTTGGGCGTTGGGACCAAAGCCATTCAAAATCAATGCTTGAAAATATATATTTGTGTGTGTAGTATATACAAATCAACTGAAATGTTGCAAGCTTTTATTCTTTTTATTTTTATTGCTGATTATGACACAGCTTAAGAAAACTCAAATATCCTATCTCTAAATATTAGAATATTTCCTCAGACCAAGTAAAAGGCGCTAGTGAAGCCTCCTGGGCATCCATAACACCTCAGCAATGCCACAGGCGGATTGCCTCCATGCCACGCCGCTGATGCAGTCATCCGTAAAGGATTCCCAACAAGTCCTGAGTGCATTAATGGACATTTACAATGTTTGGTTTGGTTTTGCTGTTATTAATCTTTTTTTACTTGGTCTGAGGAAATATTCTAATATTTAGAGATAGGATATTTGAGTTTTCTTAAGCTGTGAGCCATAATCAGCAATATTAAAAGAATAAAAGGCTTGCAATATTTCAGTTGATTTGTAATGAATCCAGAATGCATGACATACAGAAAATAAAGAACTTTATCACAATATTCAAATTCTCTGAGACAGTCCTGTATACATATATACATATATATACATATATTACATATATTAGGGCTGGGCACGTTAACGCATCACTTAATTAATGCCGACAATTATTTTATCGCACGTTAACGCAGGTTTATTATTTATGTTATTATTGTAAAAGTGTGTTGCTCACAGGCTTTTATTTTGTAATAGTCTGCAGCGTGGCTAACTCCCTTCTGTGTTAGAACATAGACCATAGAACATGTCTCTACCACTAAACACAGCGTGGCCGACTCCTTCCGTTGGTCGTGTTCTGCTTTAGTAAATGTGATCATGTGATCACATGTTGGTGCTCCACTCTCACATTGATGCCCTGCAGAGGCAATAAGCTTTAGTTGTGTTTGTTTTGAAACCATTGTTTAAGTTGATTTACACAAAGTATTTATTTGATTTAACTGCTATACAAATGCTGATGCTAAGTGTTTAACAGGTGTTATGGCCTTTAGTTCATCTGGCACAACATTTAAAATAAGGGTCAAGTTCTCTGAGGTGACAAACTGAAAGTGTTCTCTGGAGTCTCTCTCTAACAGGACGACATGTGACGCTCTTTAGTTCATCTGGAGCAACATTTAAAATACAAGCTACACACTACTTTAGAATTCATTATTGGATTTCACAGTATACAAATGCGATTAATCGGGAAATCATGCGATTAATCGTGATAAAAATTTGTAATGTAGGGCGTCTATGGGTCAGTGGGTAGCAGGCCCGTCTTTCGATGTGTCCTTGAGCAAGACTCTTCACCCTGAGTGTCTCCCTGTAGCTGCGTCTACAGTGTACGAATGTAACAGGGTTGTAAGTCGCTTTGGATAAAAGCGTCAGCTAAATGACATGTGATGTAATTGTTGCCCTAGTATGTGTGTATATATATATATATATATATATATATATATATATATATATATATATATATATATATGAGAGAGTGCTCTGTCGTGTGCTCATATCGGAGCTGCCGCGCGTAAAGAAGAGTTGTGGCGCCCGGTGTGACGAGCAGTCGACAGATTCCACCGGAAAGAAAAGATTTCTCCCCTTATCACTGCTCTAGAGGAACGCAGTCGAGCCGCTCTGCCTAGAGGAACGCAGTCGAGCCGCTCTCATGTGGTCTCCTGATAACTTCTTTGGGATTACTAGTTTTCCTAAAAGCCAAAGCACCGGCAAATCTCGGTGTCCATGGCAACGTCTCAGGGGTCTGAGTCTGTCCTCATTAGCGCCTTGGCAGGGCAGTGAGGTTGTACCTGTTGCCTAGCAACCAAGGCCAATGCCCCCTCCTCGGTGCATGGAGGTATGAAGGTATCCAAAGAGGAGCAACACAGGAAACAATTAAGTTAACATCTGAAGCCACAACACACATCAAAGAGGAGGTGTGTGTGTGTGTGTGTGTGTGTGTGTGTGTGTGTGTGTGTGTGTGTGTGTGTGTGTGTGTGTGTGTGTGTGTGTGTGTGTCTCAGCCTCCTCAACGCTGCCCCCTGCTGGCGGAGTACCAGTGACGTCAACGTCCTCCGGGACTTGCTGTGAGCTCCGATGAACACGCGTCTCCTCCGTGTCCCCCCCCCCTCTAACCCTGCCCCGCCCCTCCTCCATGGCTCTAAAGCAATAGCCCCGCCCCTCAGAGAGAGAGAGAGAGAGAGAGCGAGAGAGAGAGAGAGAGCCTTAATAGAAAGTAGCGCAACACCAGCTCCTCCACCACAGAAAAAACAATACCGTTAAAACACCACCTCTTAAAGAGCATCCAGGTCTCCAATGTGTTTATAAAACCTGAACTCCAGCCAGAGTCTGGCCTGATGTAACAGAGCCACACTGACCCCCCCCCCCTCCGTCCCCTCTCTGTTGCACGCGACAGCACCATGTAAAATACCCCACTGGGGCCAGGTCCTTTTCTTTAGGGGAGGCTAGTATAGGACCCCCCACTGGGGCCAGGTCCTTTTCTTTAGGGGAGGCTTGTATAGGACCCCCCACTGGGGCCAGGTTCTTTCTTTAGGGAGGCTTGTATAGGACCCCCACTGGGGCCAGGTCCTTTCTTTAGGGAGGCTAGTATAGGACCCCCACTGGGGCCAGGTCCTTTTCTTTAGGGGAGGCTTGTATAGGACCCCCCACTGGGGCCAGGTCCTTTTCTTTAGGGGAGGCTTGTATAGGACCCCCCACTGGGGCCAGGTCCTCCTGGTCCAAGTCTCTTCGACCACACAGTGGGCGGCCTGTCGCACAGTCCGGACCTGTTGATGCTTTTTAAAATGTTAAAATACAGAGTCTTCTTCTCTGCCTTTGCCAGCGTCGATGCTGCCAGCGTCGATGCTTCCGGGTGGGTTGTTTTTAGCAGGGGGCCGGTGAGCCCCCCTAGCCCCGGGCTGAGGGAGATGTCTGGGAAGGGGTCTGCAGGATCCGGCTCGGTCTTCTTTTGGCTATAGTAGTTGAGGAGGCTCCTCTCCGCCCCGGTCAGCCTCTGCCTCCACAGCTCCAGGAGCCTCCAGGCCCAGCAGGGAGCCCAGGGCCTGGGGGTCACTCAGGGCCTGGGGGTCACTCAGGGCCTGGGGGTCACCCAGGCCCAGGGGTGGTCAGAGCCTGGGGGGGGTCAGGCCTGGGGGGGGGTCCAGGGCCTGGGGGGTCTCCTCAGGCCTGGTCACCAGGGGGGGGGGTCACCCAGGGCCCAGGGGGGGTCTGGGGGGGGGGGGGGGGCAGGGGGTGGGGGTCACTCAGCCCGGTCACCCTCTGCCTCTCTGCCTCCACCAGCTGCTGGGGAGCCCAAGAAAGCAGCTCTGCCTGCGTTCAGCAGGTGGCGCTGCTGCTAATGTCCATCCCTGCCTTGTGTATTAAAGTCTCTTCAACAACCAGAACAGAGATCAGACTGGGGCACACTTTTCAGATTTAAAAGAGCCCACGAATTAAAAACACCCTGATAAAAAGGAGGCAGCCCACTTAGCTTTAAGATGCTGGAGTCTATTAAAAACAGAGCAGTATCCAGCCCCAGGTGGTCAGCACGTCTGAGGATGCAGCTGGCCACGTCTCGCCACACTCAAACCCCGGACACGTTAAAAACCTCTGAATAAACTAGTCTAAAAGTGGCTGTCCGGCTGGCCAGGTGGACAAGGCCCTGCCCCCCCTCCTCTCTGGCTAAAAACAGCACCCCCTGTGGCACCCAGTGTAGACCCTCCCAAAAGAAGTCCACCATCTTCTTCTGAGGGAGGGTCTAAACCATTAGCCGGTGCCACAGTTGGGATGCGATAAGATTGTTTAAAAGACATCTGGGGGAGCAGCCACTTCCACTTGGAAAGTTTCCCTTCTATCTTTTCTGTGACGCCCTCCCAGTTCTTCTGGACCATGATTTGTTTCCCAAGATAAATTCCTAAATATTTAAAACCGTCCCTTTTCCATACAAGCTTTTGTGGAAGAACCGGGAGGCCGCCACGCCACTCCCCCACAGCGAGGGCTTCGCTTTTTCTCCAGTTCACCCTCGCTGCCGATGCCGTGCTAAAATCCTGTACAATGTGGTTTAAAAGGTCTACATCTTTCTGGCTACTAATAAAAACGACAATGTCGTCGGCATACGCCGATAAAATCATCTTCCTATTAAAACCAGGTAAAACCAGACCATGAAGGCTAGAGCGTATCTTGATGAGGAGGGGCTCGAGGGAGAGTGCGTAGAGCATCCCGGACAGAGCACAGCCCTGCCGGACCCCTCTACCCACCCTAAAAGGAGCACACAGCCTGCCGTTTATCTTCAGCACACTCTCAACATCACTGTACATCACCTTGATCTGGGCTATGAAACCAGCGCTGAACCCAAACTTCCCCAGAACTTTCCAGAGGAAGCCGTGCTCAACGCGGTCAAAAGCCTTTTCCTGGCCATGTCGATAGGGTCTACAGACCTGTAGGTTCTGTAGGGGGTCCAGATGTGAAGGGCCATGTCGATAGGGTCTACAGACCTGTAGGTTCTGTAGGGGGTCCAGATGTGAAGGGCCATGTCGATAGGGTCTACAGACCTGTAGGTTCTGTAGGGGGTCCAGATGTGAAGGGCCATGTCGATAGGGTCTACAGACCTGTAGGTTCTGTAGGGGGTCCAGATGTGAAGGGCCATGTCGATAGGGTCTACAGACCTGTAGGTTCTGTAGGGGGTCCAGATGTGAAGGGCCATGTCGATAGGGTCTACAGACCTGTAGGTTCTGTAGGGGGTCCAGATGTGGGTTGTGAGCATGGTTGCCAGGTCTGTGTGACAAAACGGCAGAGCGATGCGGGGGGGGGTCTATCATTGCCAAATGTATTATAATATCTACAAAGTGTGTTTAGTGTGCCAGCATTAAAAGCAGTAATTATATTTTATTTAAAGATATTCATTTAATTTGCATGCAAAATAGGTCGACCCGAACCAGCGGACAAAGAATTCAACCCGCGGCAACACTTCAAAAGTAGCCCAATTCCGCGGGAAAACCGCAAACCTAGCAACCCTGGTTGTGAGGCGTTCAAAGACTTGATGACCAGAGGTCCGAGCCCGGGCTGCAGTCCTGTGGTTCTGCCTTGAAGATGAATGTTATCGCTGTGTCATTCATCTCTTTTAATATGATTAATAATCACTAAATGTTGCTCCAACGATGCTAATAAAAGTCAAGTGAAGCACGTTGTACATTAAACAAGGTGAAGATGAGTTAAAGCTGCACTCGGGATGCTATCTTTGGCCACTGGGGGCAGTAGAGCTCATAACTGCTACATTATAATATACGGTAACGTGTTCAGTCCAGATAGGAATATGAATACTTCATTGAGTCTCCATCCCGTGTTTACTTCACAACATGATGGCCCCCTGGTGGTCGTTACCGGTATCTTTTTTGGGTCGCCTGGTCTTGGATTTAAAGCGACACTATAACTTTTCCCCTGTAGCGCCCCCTTCAGGTATTTAACGTCTGGCTCTCGAGCCACATATGGCTCTTCCGACTCTCCCAGCTGATCGCGACTCGCTGCTTCAAACAGCGACAGCGAGTCTCGTTCAGCCGCAGCCCGGTGTTCTCCACACAGCATGTCTCTCCGTCTCTACGCGTCGCGTAGCGGAGACAATAAAGAGTCCCTGTGAGGAGGACTGGACTATGAGACGCTGTCATCATGACAGACAGCAGGCTGAAGTACTTCCTGTTCCCAACCAGAAGCACTGGGCCGGTCCCAACATCTTACATTCAGCAGTTTTCTGGCCACAGAACCCACGACGCAGAGTCCTCCCATCCTCTGAGGAGAAAGACCACAGAAGAAGGCTTCACCTCATGCACACAGCCTGCACGCCTTGAGGAGCCTTGAGACGCCTTGAGGAGCCTTGAGACGCCTTGAGGAACCTTGAGACGCATTGAGGAGCCTTGAGACGCATTGAGGAGCCTTGAGACGCCTTGAGGAACCTTGAGACGCATTGAGGAGCCTTGAGACGCCTTGAGGAACCTTGAGACGCATTGAGGAGCCTTGAGACGCCTTGAGGAGCCTTGAGACGCATTGAGGAACCTTGAGACGCCTTGAGGAGCCTTGAGACGCATTGAGGAACCTTGAGACGCATTGAGGAACCTTGAGACGCATTGAGGAGCCTTGAGACGCCTTGAGACGCATTGAGGAACCTTGAGACGCATTGAGGAGCCTTGAGACGCCTTGAGGAGCCTTGAGACGCATTGAGGAGCCTTGAGACGCCTTGAGGAGCCTTGAGGAACCTTGAGGAGAGTTGAGACACCTTGAGGAGCCTTGAGGAGACTTGCCCTGTGCAGTAGATATCTGCTGCACAGAAATGCGTGACTAAAAAGAAGAGCACGCTGTATTGTTGTTCCCACCCCAATCCATGTACTTGATTCAAAAAAGCCTTTCAATTTGAAATCACATTCCCATGAGCAGCTCGGATGAGACCACTGCATGAACATGCTCTGCTTTCTTTGACTAAGTTATTTGAGAAAGTGTGAGTAAAACTTGTTCCAGGATCCAATCCCATCCCGCAATTTCAATTTGTGCTTGAACAATGGGCAGAGCCGAATGTAATCAGCACAAATAAATCAGATGTGAAGCCGTCCTCCAATACGGCCTTTACGAGACAGGTTGAGAGTTTGAGACATGATTGCGGGACGAATAAAGCTGTGCATGGAGTGGTTTGATGAAATATCAATTCAATCATGAACACGATGCCAACACAGACGTGGCTCATCCCCTGCAGCGCTAACCGGAGTCTTCTGTAATGACGATGGAGACGGTACTTCTGGCTTTTATCAGAACTCGGTGATGATGATCATAGCCGCGCACATCAAAACACGAAATCAACAAAGGCCGGGACGTCTCCTGTCCACGAGAAACTCTTCAGGTGTGAAACGACCACAGGAAGCCCGATGAGGCGTGGGCCCGTCCTCAGGCCAGAGGACTCGGCTACTGTCACCAGCGGTCCACAACCACCGGGCCGCGGACCGGCGCCGGCGTATCATGACGTCCACACTCGAGCGTCTCTGTGCAGCAGCCCAGGGTCCGGAGGGTCCGGCCCCTGGCTTCACACACAGCAACCTACAAATGACGACACAAAGAGCAAACTGAAGAACAAAGCCTTCTGAGACCAACACCAGGAGAACCGTAGCGCAGAGAGGAGGGAGAGCCAGACATAATGACAACGTACCTCATTCATCATGGAGGGCTGACATTCAGAAAGATGACCGGATCCATCCGTTGACACGTGGGTCACGTGAGCGCCTCCCAGAGGAGAGAGGGCCCGATGGACGTATCTATCTATCTATCTATATTAGGGCTGGGCACGTTAACGCATTAACGCATCACTGAATTAATGCCGACAATTATTTTATCGCGCGTTAACACAGGTGTGTAGCCGTCACTAGTAGGTTCCCGCCCCCTGAGCACCACCACACACCTTATCTTCACCCACAATGCCTCCACCAATGCCCCTGGTCGAACCAGGCTCTGGTGGATCATAGACTGCGTACAGCCGGAATCCACCATTGCCTGATGTATACCCCCCTGGATTCTTACCGGTACGCGGTACGTCGCTCCCAGACCTGGGGAGGGCGTTGGAGCGCCGGCAACCCGGATCATCTGGCCCACCTCCATCAGCGGACACTGCCGCCGGACGTGTCCGGGCTGCCTGCACCGCCAACACTCCTGCCCTGGTGTTTGAGGGACTACCTGTGGGTTGGGAAGGGTGCCGGTGTTTGCTGGGGCCGGTATGGGTAGCGTCAGGAGCTTTGTCGGCCCGGCTGGAGCCAGTGCGCCGCCGCTGTCAATCTGACCGCCGGGATAAACCGACAGGTGGTCCTCTGCCAGAGTGACGGCGGCCTCCAGCGATGATGGGCGGTGGCAGCAGACCCACGTCGACGTTTCGGCCGGCAGCCCTCCAACGAACTGCTCCAGGATCACCTGTTCTGCCACTGCCTGCCCCATCGTGGCCTCGCGAAACCTCCGCCGGTGATTCTCCGCCGTCAGACCCAGCCTATCTATCACCGCCTTTCGCACGTCCGTGTAACGGTGGCGTGCTGCTGGGGGAAGCCCCAGGGCCGCAGTCTGCGCTTCCCCGGCGAGCAGGGGCAGGAGGCGAATCGCCCACTCCCCCGCTGGCCAGCCGCATGCCTCCGCCACCATCTCAAAAGTCTCCAGGAACGACTGCACGTCATTTTTTCAAAAAAAAGAAAAGAAGAAGGGCCCCACGTTTGGCTCCAGTGTGACAGGTGTGTAGCCTTCACTAGTAGGTTCCCGCCCCCTGAGCACCAATGAAGAGTAAAGCAGCCAGAGGGATATTTGGTAACAAGGTTTATTTCAAACCGCAGACTGTGCCTCTGCTCTCCACACTCCCGATCTTCTGTGACCAGCTCCTCTATGGAGACAGCCTCAGGCCCACCGACACAGATCATCGTCAGCTGGACTGATTACCAATCTAATTACCAATCAGTCCAGCTGATGGCGATCAGACACCGTTCCCTGAACCACCCCCCCGCTCCACCCACTCTGCAGCCGAGCCTAAACACACCCCACTGCCACAGCAGGTTTAATTATTTATTATTTATTCCCCGTCAACACAGCTCAGCTCGGCGGGAGCGACATGCATTAGAGCTCAGCTGTGTTGCGCGCACACATACCTATAGGGGACTAGGAGGACTATAGGGACTAGGAAGACTAGGGGTCCTAGGGGACTATGAAGAGTAGGGGTCCTAGAGGACTACAGGGACTAGGAAGACTAGGGGTCCTGGGGGACTAGGAGGACTTGTGGATCTGACTGGCTCCACCGACCGATCTTTCCTCGTTGACATGTCCATGTTCTTGGAAAGTGTTGTTATTGTTGTTGTTGTTGATGCAGAGCACACACACACCGTATGGGAGCATTAAGAAGCTCCCCCTGGGCCTGTAGGGTGTCAGTTTATAGTTTCACAGGAATGGAAATGACTCACTAATTAGACGCTGACCAAAGTTTCTCACATAGATCTGAAATGAAAACAAGAGATTGCTTTTTCATCTGGCGATCTCCATCTCAACGGAGGAAATGATTTATTCTTGTGCAAATAAATTCATTCACTGAGAGCTTAATTAGCCAGTGATTCATGATTTGGGGTAAGCCCAACTCCCTGAAGCCTTCAGAAGAAACTCATTTTCTAATTTTCTAGGACAACATTGATTCTTTTTTATTTCGTCAACCCCCCCCCCCCTCCTCCCACTCTACTGATTAGTTTAGTGCTCATCTGACTGTTGATTTCCTGTCACGACTAAATACAGACATCTCGAATACTGAATCAAGGATAAGGGATGGCTTGCCCCCTGTAGCGTGGAGCTTCAGGGCCTCTGAGCCGAGTTCGACCCTCACCTCTTCAAGGCCCAGAGCCGACGCGTCACATGGTCTCAGGTGGAAGACGCTGCTTCACGCTGCCGTTCAAATACCTGGAAGACTCGTTCTGCTTAGGTTAACAACAACCGTAACCTGGGGGACCTTTCCAATGAAACATTTGTATTTGTAAGACACAAGATTAGTTAAGGAGACATCGGTATTGAATTGGGAGTCATTACGACCCACTGAGGAAGAGGAGTAGCCCTTAGAGTCTCCATCTTCACACCCGGGGCAGATGGAGGAGTCTTGGCTATCGGAGCCTCCAGCTGCTCCTCACGGACCCCACGGCTCAAAGGAGGCCAGAGACTCCTCTAGCTGGCTGAGAGGAACTGTGACTGTTACACTCCATGCACAATCGTGGGGTCATATCGGGTGATTGTGGGGTGATTGTGGGGTGATTGTGGGGTGATTGTTTGGTGATTGTTTGGTGATTGTGGGGTGATTGTTTGGAGATTGTGGGGTGATTGTTTGGTGATTGTGGGGTGATTGTTTGGTGATTGTGGGGTGATTGTTTGGTGATTGTTTAGTGATTGTTTGGTGATTGTGGGGTGATTGATTGGTGATTGTGGGTTGATGGTGGGGTGATTGTTTGGTGATTGTGGGGTGATGGTGGGGTGATTGTGGGGTGATGATGGGGTGATTGTTTGGTGATTGTGGGGTGATTGTGGGTTGATGGTGGGGTGATTGTTTGGTGATTGTGGGTTGATGGTGGGGTGATTGTTTGGTGATTGTGGGGTGATTGTGGGTTGATGGTGGGGTGATTGTGGGTTGATGGTGGGGTGATTGTTTGGTGATTGTGGGGTGATTGTTTGGTGATTGTTTGGTGATTGTGGGTTGATGGTGGGGTGATTGTTTGGTGATTGTGGGGTGATTGTGGGGTGATTGTGGGTTGATGGTGGGGTGATTATTTGGTGATTGTGGGGTGATTATTTGGTGATTGTGGGGTGATTGTGGGTTGATGGTGGGGTGATTGTGGGGTGATGGTGGTGTGATTGTGGGGTGATGGTGGGGTGATTATTTGGTGATAGTGGGGTGATTATTTGGTGATTGTGGGGTGATTGTGGGTTGATGGTGGGGTGATTGTTTGGTGATTGTGGGGTGATTGTGGGGTGATTGTGGGGTGATGGTGGGGTGATTGTGGGTTGATGGTGGGGTGATTGTTTGGTGATTGTGGGGTGATTGTTTGGTGATTGTGGGTTGATGGTGGGGTGATTGTTTGGTGATTGTGGGGTGATTGTGGGTTGATGGTGGGGTGATTGTGGGGTGATGGTGGGGTGATTGTTTGGTGATTGTGGGGTGATTGTGGGTTGATGGTGGGGTGATTGTGGGGTGATGGTGGGGTGATTATTTGGTGATTGTGGGGTGATTGTGGGTTGATGGTGGGGTGATTGTGGGGTGATGGTGGGGTGATTGTTTGGTGATTGTGGGGTGATTGTGGGGTGATTGTTTGGTGATTGTGGGGTGATTGTTTGGTGATTGTTTGGTGATTGTGGGTTGATGGTGGGGTGATTGTTTGGTAATTGTGGGGTGATTGTGGGTTGATGGTGGGGTGATTGTTTGGTGATTGTGGGGTGATGGTGGGGTGATTGTGGGGTGATTGTTTGGTGATTGTGGGGTGATTGTTTGGTGATTGTTTGGTGATTGTGGGTTGATGGTGGGGTGATTGTGGGTTGATGGTGGGGTGATTGTTTGGTAATTGTGGGGTGATTGTGGGTTGATGGATTGTGGGTTGATGGTGGGGTGATTGTGGGTTGATGGTGGGGTGATTGTGGGTTGATGGTGGTGTGATTGTGGGGTGATGGTGGGGTGATTATTTGGTGATTGTGGGGTGATTGTGGGTTGATGGTGGGGTGATTGTGGGGTGATGGTGGGGTGATTATTTGGTGATTGTGGGGTGATTGTGGGTTGATGGTGGGGTGATTGTGGGGTGATGGTGGGGTGATTGGTGATTGTGGGGTGATTGTGGGGTGATTGTGGGGTGATTGTTTGGTGATTGTGGGGTGATTGTTTGGTGATTGTTTGGTGATTGTGGGTTGATGGTGGGGTGATTGTTTGGTAATTGTGGGGTGATTGTGGGTTGATGGTGGGGTGATTGTTTGGTGATTGTGGGGTGATGGTGGGGTGATTGTGGGGTGATTGTGGGGTGATTGTTTGGTGATTGTTTGGTGATGGTGGGGTGATTGTGGGTTGATGGTGGGGTGATTGTTTGGTAATTGTGGGGTGATTGTGGGTTGATGGTGGGGTGATTGTTTGGTGATTGTGGGGTGATTGTGGGTTGATGGTGGGGTGATTGTGGGTTGATGGTGGGGTGATTGTGGGTTGATGGTGGTGTGATTGTGGGGTGATGGTGGGGTGATTATTTGGTGATTGTGGGGTGATTGTGGCTTGATGGTGGGGTGATTGTGGGGTGATGGTGGGGTGATTATTTGGTGATTGTGGGGTGATTGTGGGTTGATGGTGGGGTGATTGTGGGGTGATGGTGGGGTGATTGTTTGGTGATTGTGGGGTGATTGTGGGGTGATTGTTTGGTGATTGTGGGGTGATTGTTTGGTGATTGTTTGGTGATTGTGGGTTGATGGTGGGGTGATTGTTTGGTAATTGTGGGGTGATTGTGGGTTGATGGTGGGGTGATTGTTTGGTGATTGTGGGGTGATGGTGGGGTGATTGTGGGGTGATTGTTTGGTGATTGTGGGGTGATTGTTTGGTGATTGTTTGGTGATTGTGGGTTGATGGTGGGGTGATTGTGGGTTGATGGTGGGGTGATTGTTTGGTAATTGTGGGGTGATTGTGGGTTGATGGTGGGGTGATAGATTAATGGCGTCCCTGGCGTAATCACTCCGGCGGACAGCGGGCAGACACTGATCCTCAGCCTGTCTGGTGATGTGCTGCTGGTGCTGTGAAAGGCTCATTAGTCAGTCTCTCGGCGGCAGCTGGACGTGTTCCCAAAGTACTGAGTGTGTGGAGAACAGCAATGAGAGGGAAGAACCGGATGATTGACGTCACACTGAAGGGCAACAGCATTGCATTGTGGGCTCTGAACACTGCACACTCCAGTCCACGTTCGCCCGAAGCCACCAGGCCACAGCATCGCGGTGCTCCGGTGTTAACACATATCGAAGTAATGTAACATGCCTCCATCTGAAGTTAAACACTACCTTTTCAATATGCAAATGAACCGCCTTGCAGAACCAGTCTAATAAAGATCAGCGCTAATAGGCCCCGTGGAGCCGTTAGTCATGAGGCAGCGCCGCGTGAGCCGGGTGATCATTCCTGGATTATCTTCATAAATACACGCAGGTTATGGTCAGCGGCCACAAGTCTTCCCTTTTGAACGTGCGAGTACAACACATGTATGACTATTCCCAAATAGAGGCTGGTAGACTTCCACATTTTAGATCAAAGGCATGCGGTGAATACCAATCCCTCGCCTGCTGCATCCAGAGTACCACGTCAAAGCTAAAAGTTCATGTTCAGCCATGTTGGTTTGTCTGGATTCAACGATAGCCTCGGCTCAGTGGGCACAACGTCCGAGACCCACATGTCCACAGCGTCCACAGCGTCACAGGAACAGCCGTCCACAGCGTCCACAGCCTCCACAGCGTGTGAGGCCGTGGCGAAGCCGTGGCGAGGCCTTGAGGCGCCGGCGTCCCGCCGAGCCAAGAGGTGTGAGATGAGACAGCTGCCTTTCCGGTGTGGCCGGTGACCGCAGCAGCTTTAACGCTGGGTGTGCTTTCTCAGGAAAACCATTTTAAAGCATCGGCCAACTGTTTGCTCCCTCATGAATACTTATTGCACAATACCATGTTACATTACATCACATGTCATTTAGCAGACGCTTTTATCAAAAGCGACTTATAGTAAGTGCATTTCAACCTAGAGAACAAACTAAGAACAACAAGAATACAGAAAGTAACATTTCCTCAACATAGTCAAACTACTAAAGTACCACAATAAGATATTTAAGAACCACTGAAGTGAAAATCTGTGTTTTAATCCAGATATAGTCTAAAGGTGCGTTTTCAGTTTCCGGTGAAGCTGTAGAGACTTTCTGCTATCCTGATGTCAGTGGGGAGCTGGCTCCACCAATCAGGAGCCAGGACAGCAGACAGTCTGATGTAGAGAGGTAGGTTAGTAGATAGGTTGGTAGGGTGGTAGATAGGTAGGTAGGTGGGTAGGTAGGTAGGTTAGTAGATGGATAGGTAGGTTGGTAGATACGTAGGTAGGTTGGTAGGTTAGTAGAGGGTTATGCAGGTTGCTACTGTATGTGTCCGCAATGCAACACACTCCGGCTCGTAGATTTTCCAGATGCACAGAGAAGTCAGAAATAGTCAGCCGGAATGATTTATGACAATAAATATTATGGAACACATTCTTGTGATTCTTAACCCAGAAAAATAATCCTGGATGACCAAACGTTTCATTCCATGAACCATAAATGACAGTGGAGGCCCACAAGCCCTTTATCTCTGTGGTGGTGCTGCTGCTAGAAGCATTGTGAGCATACTAGTCTGATTTAGCTAATGGTCGTATTTATTTATCATAAATTGTCACAAGATTAAATATAATGTAGCAATCCAAAATCCAGCTCGTTATTGCTACACCACTAAATGGAAATCGACAAAAAGCATTAAACTCTCAGTTGAGCTAATTGTTTTTTTAACGCGTTGCTTCATCAGTATTTTCAAATCTTCTTTATGTCTTTAATTCAATTAACCTCCATGGATCATTTGGGAAGCATTTCTCCCATCGTGATATAATTAAAGGAATAAATCAAGGACTGGTCCTATCACAGTGGAGTTTTACCTTAATATGTCTACTTAAAGTCTTCAAAGTGAAGATTTCATGCACTAAAGCATTTTTTCAGTTAGTTTTTCAAATATACTTATTTTCTTGGCGATAACAGTTTTCAAGTCCTAGTCACAGTCGTAGAGTGAATGGATGTCTGGCTCATCGAATGAATTCTGCTTCTAGTCCTGGGCCGACAGGAGGAAGCTGTCGCGTCTGTGTTCTCGACCAATGGGAGCCAGCATCCTGCTGATGGCTCCCATTGGCTCCGCCCCCTGGTCAAGGCCCTTCTTAAGCTGCATGACTTCATCAGATTTGGAGGTAAATTGAAGGTGGATCTGATTACAAGCATTAAGACAACTATAGAAAGACCCAATCCTCTAGTCGTGTTGTTGTAGGTCACCTGAGGTCATAGGTATTACATGGAGACGGTTTCCTAAGTTACTTACGGTATAGCACTGCAGGTAATTGCAATTGGAATCTGGTCATGAGAGGGAAGTGCAGGCTTCTTGAGTGACGTCATTGCAGACAGCAGCTGGTTCTTTAACCGGCTCTGCTCCGTCTCATCGCGTCGCCTTTTACTGCCTTTACTAACGTCGGGATTTTTTCTGATTGAAAAAGAAAAATGTAATTGACTTAGGATTTCAGATTGCTGAGCAGTGAACATACCCCAGAAGGCGTGTCTGTGGAGGTCTCAGGACCTCTTGAGGCGGATGTTGAACTAAAATGACAATGCGTAAATCATTACGTTTCATAAAATCAAAACCTTCGGACCCTGCGTCCAAAGATGGAACAATAACACATAATAGCATCACATAAAGTAGCCGTCATCGGCCTCACAGTGCCTTACCAATATGTCACCTTGTGTTGAAAACCAAGATCATTTCAACGTCATCGCCATTAAGCCAGAAAATAAACCATGATCTTTTTCGTGTTATCTTGAATGTGGTTCCTTCGTGGACAGAGAACCATCAGAAACTCTGGCTGAATGCAGGAGGTCAGTTCTTGATTTTCCACATTTAGCCTTTAATAAATAATAACTAGTATGTACATGCCACTTATCATAGCTTCAAGGACAGTTAGCTATCCACCACCATGTTTTATCTTCTGCGTGTTCTGTTCCACAAACCGGTAATACGATCTCCAAGCCTGATCCGCACCATAGCATCTATTTCATTAGTTTTCTTCTGGAAACATTGGGATCAATCTGATTATTGATATCTGTTTTGATCAAGTCTGCAGGACTGAAACGATGGAGCTCGGTGCAGCTGGTCATCTTCCTCCAGTCACACTGGAGCGAGGACGCGCCAAAGCACGCCGTCTGTCCGAGGGACGGACAGGAAGACGTAGCGTTGTCGTCCAGAAGTTAGGGATGGAGCGCCATGACGCATGAGAAGGATCCAAAGAGCCTTCATGGAAGAGTAATGGATTAATATACAGCATTAAGGTCAAAGGACCTCGCCTCCTTCCTTTGTCAAGGAACTTGTCCTTGGGGAAACACCGACCTGTCTCCATCCTGAATGGCACTAAGTCTCTTAATGCTCTGTTGCATCTATATTTGATGAAGCTGCTGCGTATGTTCTGATAACGACAACACCGTATGACTTATTCAGGGCAGCGATGTTGCCCCACATTGCCAAGGAATAAACAAATGAACACAATAACTTTACCCACCGGTGCACAGCCCCATTTCCAAATCTGATTCTCTTCCTTATGAACAACGTGACTCCTGAAACAAAGTGCGACCAACAAACGCCACATTGAAGGAGAAGAACCCGTTAGCCCACAGCCCCCGTTAGCCCACAGCCCCCGTTAGCCCACAGCGCCATGTTGGCCCGCCTGAATAATGAAGTCATGACCAATCGTCTGGGTCATGTTAATGGTGGGGGGGGCCCATGCTGGTGGTGTTTGCTGAATAATTAAAAGGACTACAGTTCTGACGACTTCCCGTCTCGGACCGGCTCCAGCAGCGCTCTGAGGCCTGTAGGGAGGAACCTGCCGCTGGTTCCTGTTAAGGTCAAACACACAAAGTACATTAGTGTCCATTAACTACTCTGAAAAAACTTCAACCAACATTTGGTCTCTGTATCAGTCTACAGTGGGCAACAAGCCCAACGCTCTACACAGCTAGAGGCACCGGTGTTTAAGAGGCTGGAGTTGTATTTAAATGTAGAACGAGGCTCAGACCCAGGTACACGCCCGTGGCCTTGAATCCTGCCGCCTCATGTGTGTTTAACTAAAGAGTCCTGGCGCTGTGAACAGCTGCTACAGCTTCATCCCAGTGTTGTAATTATTGCTGCAGTCCAAAAGGCTCGCCTGTTCTTCATTACCTCGAGCGCCGGCCCCGAGCAGCTGTTGGATTTGGAGAGGATGAATAGTCGGAGGCCTTGTTGCAGTCGTCTTTGGGGACGTCCGTCCTGCAGGGAGCAGCTGAGACGTGGGGAGCTGCTGGAGGACGCGGCTCCGCCCACAGGAGGACTTATGTCATCGTCACAACAGTGCCCGGGCTCTGTTGAGCAAGCTTTAACATGTTGGGAATAAGAGTATTGGCTCTTTGAAGGACGGTGGATGAGAAGATTAAAAGCGCTTTCATCCTGCAGGTGAGGCGGCGGCTCCAGGCAGGCGGCGCCGTGTCAGGGTCATGAACACGCCGCCTCGCCGTTCTTTAATCGGTGGAGCCACTGGACACTGAGGAGGTCTTGGCACTGAGCAGTTGCTAGGCAACCGGCAACGTCTCCAGGTTGCTCACCTTCTCATTGATGAAGTGTTCTTGTAGATGAGGACGATGCAGCTGCAGGCGAGCCACGTGGCTGCGTGCTGCAGCGTCACGTCCATCCGCTGATCAGAGGAAGAGGAAGAGGAAGAGGAAGAGGAAGAGGCTGCTCTGAACGAGTGGAGGAGTACCAGAGAACGCCATGACATCAGAATCAGAATCAGAATCAGCTTTAATGGCCATGAAAGTTTTCACATACATGGAATTTGTCTCCGGTTCCACTTTGCTCTCTCATACATACACAATATACATTAAACTAGATAAATATAAAAAAGATTCAAAAAGACATTAAAGGCAGTAGTTAAAAAAGTGCAGATAGTGCAGATGGAGAGTCTGATCAACTGTTCATCAGGGTGACAGCCAGAGGGAAGAAGCTGTTCCTGTGTCTGGTGGTGTTGGCGTACAGAGCTCTGTAGCGCCTCCCAGAGGGGGGAGCTGGAACAGCTTGTGTCCAGGGTGTGGCGGGTCTGTGGTGATCTTTCCAGCCCGCTTCCTGACTCTGGAGGTGTACAAGTCCAGGATGGAGGGCAGGCTGGAGCCAATAGTTCTCTCTGCCGACCTGACGATCCGCCGTAGTCTGCCTCTGTCCTGTTTGGTGGCCGATCCAAACCACACAGTGATGGAGGAGCAGAGGACGGACTGGATGATGGCGGTGTAGAAGAGAGTCAGCAGCTCCTAACCCTAACCCTAACCCTAACCCTAACCCCATCTCAGTGCGTCTCAGTGCATCATAGTGCATCATAGTGCATCTCAGTGCATCATAGTGCATCATAGTGCATCTCAGTGCATCTCAGTGCATCATAGTGCATCATAGTGCATCTCAGTGCATCATAGTGCATCATAGTGCATCATAGTGCATCTCAGTGCATCATAGTGCATCATAGTGTATCTCAGTGCATCTCAGTGCATCATAGTGCATCTCAGTGCATCTCAGTGCATCACAGTGCATCATAGTGCATCTCAGTGCATCTCAGTGCATCATAGTGCATCATAGTGCATCATAGTGCATCTCAGTGCATCATAGTGCATCATAGTGCATCATAGTGTATCTCAGTGCATCTCAGTGCATCATAGTATCATAGTGCATCTCAGTGCATCATAGTGCATCTCAGTGCATCATAGTGCATCATAGTGCATCTCAGTGCAGAGGAACCGGTTCGATGTCTCATGTTAACTTGAGCTGAGAACTCCGAGGCTACCTGAGTGTCTCAGGACGCTGCCGTGGGAACGGGACATTCAGGGTCATAGGGTCATAGGGTCGCGTGGTCCTTACTGTATATCCTAACAGGTCGGTACCTTGTGGACACACCGGCACATGGAGAAGACTTCACACCCGAGAAGAAATAAAGAAATACGACAAGTTATCAGAAAGTGAAGAATGTACTTCAGACAAATATGTTTAAGACCCATGTCTCTCTCTCTCTCTCTCTCTCTCTCTCTCTCTCTCTCTCTCTCTCTCTCTCTCTCTCTCTCTCTCTCTCTCTCTCTCTCTCTCTCTCTCTCTCTCTCTCGAACGGTCGCCACGAGAGAGGACCCAAAAGCCGACATGTTGCAAAAACCAATAATTAATCTTGAACTATGAAACAGGACGACTAAAACGCGGACCAAACAATACGAAGCCACACTGGAATGAGACGAACAGGGTTCACATACACAGGCCAGGTGAGAGGATTGGCCAACGAGACACAGGTGGACACAATGAGGGCGGGGCTAGTAATCACACAGGAGGAACCAATCAGGAGCAGGACAGCCAATCACAGGGAGACAGACGACACAAGGACTTCAAAACAAGACACAAAACGAGACACAAACTCCAGATCCTGACACTCTCAGTTTCTCTCCTTCTCCCTCTATCTCTGTCTCTCCATTTCTCTTTCTCTCTCTCTCTCTCTCTCTCTCTCTCTCTATCCATCTTCCTCTGTATCTGTCTCTCACTCATCATTTCTCTGCTGCACTTCTTTGCAGTCTGTTGTTACCATAACAACCAAAGGCTCCTGTGCCCTTCAAGACAATTAGCATTCAGGGCGGTTGCTCCTGCCAACAGGACCCCCCCCATCCACCATCACAGGCGCCCTTAGGTCCTAGGATGAAAGAGAGCATTACGGAGTGTGTGAGGTGTGTGTGTGAGGTGTGTGTGTGTGAGGTGTGTCTGTGAGGTGTGTGTGTGAGGCGTGTGTGTGTGAGGCGTGTGTGTCTGTGAGGCGTGTGTGTGTGAGGCGTGTGTGTCTGTGAGGTGTGTGTGTGAGGTGTGTGTGTGTGAGGTGTGTGTGTGAGGTGTGTCTGTGAGGTGTGTGTGTGAGGCGTGTGTGTGTGAGGTGTGTGTGTCTGTGAGGTGTGTGTGTGTGAGGTGTGTGTGTGTGTGAGGTGTGTGTGTGAGAGGTGAGACGACCCGACGACACGACGACACCACGTCTCTCGGGGACTCGTCATGAGACACCCCGTCCCTTGGGGACTCGTCATGAGACACCCCGTCCCTAGGGGGACTCGTCATGAGACACCCCGTCCCTTGGGGACTCGTCATGAGACACCCCGTCTCTAGGGGGACTCGTCATGAGACACCCCGTCCCTTGGGGACTCGTCATGAGACACCCCGTCTCTAGGGGACTCGTCATGAGACACCCCGTCTCTAGGGGGACTCGTCATGAGACACCCCGTCTCTCGGGGGACGAGGGGACGCCTGAACACAACGAGCAGCGCGGCTGAACAGAGCCGGAAAGCCCAGAGAGCTCAGAATAGATTTGATCAATTAAAGAGGCGTCGGTGCAGCCTGGCAGTCAAACGGAAAAATGAAATCATGTCTCTAAGTACTCAGGCCCCACACACACGCATGGAGCGATGCAGATTACTGCCCCAACACATCCTGATTGCTTAATGAAGCCTCTTCTAACAGAGCGTCGTGTTGGTCACATCGGAGCGCCCCGATGAGCGCGTTAGCAAAGGGCGATGAGCGCGTTAGCAAAGGGCGATGAGCGCGTTAGCAAAGGGCGATGAGCGCGTTAGCAAAGGGCGATGAGCGCGTTAGCAAAGGGCCACATGCGTGTTGAGTCAGAAGTAATCAGGGACGTTCCTTCATGTGAAACTGGGGGGGCCCGTCAGAAGCCTTTTGGCCATCTGCATATTTCATTATCTCTTTGTTTTCAACATGACTTTTTATGACATATACATATGTATATATACACATACATATGTATATGTATACATATGTATGTGTATCAACATACCTCTATGGCTGGTAGATCTCCATCCCACTGATGACCTGCAGCACATTCTAATTTAAATAAGAGACTCATAAATACTTCTGGCTTCCAGCTGTAACGATAATTACACAGGAAGCTGCTTCATGAAAGAAAATGTCTTCAGTCTTTTCTTACCACGAAACAAGTTGATAAAAGGATTCTCTCTGCTCGCCACCAGGGGGCGGAGCAGCTATGAATCACATGGAAGACACACAACATTCATATGCAATACAACACACGGTGGCTGGGCCATGAGACACCATGAGACGGACCATGAGACACCATGAGACGGACCATGAGACGGACCATGAGACACCATGAGACACCATGAGACACCATGAGACGGACCATGAGACACCATGAGACGGACCATGAGACACCATGAGACGGACCATGAGACGGACCATGAGACACCATGAGACACCATGAGACGGACCATGAGACACCATGAGACGGACCATGAGACACCATGAGACGGACCATGAGACACCATGAGACGGACCACGAGACACCATGAGACGGACCATGAGACACCATGAGACGGACCATGAGACACCATGAGACACCATGAGACGGACCATGAGACACCATGAGACGGACCATGAGACACCAAGAGACGGACCATGAGACACCATGAGACACCATGAGACGGACCATGAGACACCATGAGACGGACCATGAGACACCATGAGACGGACCATGAGACACCATGAGACACCATGAGACGGACCATGAGACGGACCATGAGACACCATGAGACACCATGAGACGGACCATGAGACACCATGAGACGGACCATGAGACACCATGAGACGGACCATGAGACCATGAGACACACCATGAGACGGACCATGAGACACCATGAGACACCATGAGACACCATGGACACCATGAGACGGACCATGAGACACCATGAGACACCATGAGACACCATGAGACGGACCATGAGACACCATGAGACGGACCATGAGACACCATGAGACGGACCATGAGACACCATGAGACGGACCATGAGACACCATGAGACGGACCATGAGACACCATGAGACGGACCATGAGACACCATGAGACGGACCATGAGACGGACCATGAGACACCATGAGACGGACCATGAGACGGACCATGAGACACCATGAGACACCATGAGACGGACCATGAGACACCATGAGACGGACCATGAGACACCATGAGACGGACCATGAGACACCATGAGACGGACCACGAGACACCATGAGACGGACCATGAGACGGACCATGAGACGGACCATGAGACACCATGAGACACCATGAGACGGACCATGAGACGGACCATGAGACACCATGAGACACCATGAGACGGACCATGAGACACCATGAGACGGACCATGAGACACCATGAGACGGACCATGAGACACCATGAGACGGACCACGAGACACCATGAGACGGACCATGAGACACCATGAGACGGACCATGAGACACCATGAGACACCATGAGACGGACCATGAGACACCATGAGACGGACCATGAGACACCAAGAGACGGACCATGAGACACCATGAGACACCATGAGACGGACCATGAGACACCATGAGACGGACCATGAGACGGACCATGAGACACCATGAGACACCATGAGACGGACCATGAGACACCATGAGACGGACCATGAGACACCATGAGACGGACCATGAGACACCATGAGACGGACCACGAGACACCATGAGACGGACCATGAGACACCATGAGACGGACCATGAGACACCATGAGACGGACCATGAGACACCATGAGACGGACCATGAGACACCATGAGACGGACCATGAGACACCATGAGACGGACCATGAGACACCATGAGACACCATGAGACGGACCATGAGACGGACCATGAGACACCATGAGACACCATGAGACGGACCATGAGACACCATGAGACACCATGAGACGGACCATGAGACACCATGAGACGGACCACGAGACACCATGAGACGGACCATGAGACACCATGAGACGGACCATGAGACACCATGAGACACCATGAGACGGACCATGAGACACCATGAGACCTGTATAGGGGGTCATGTGTGGTCGAGCCTGTTCACGCTAGCGTGTAAATGTTGCTCACAACATGGCGCCATGTCTCTTCGCCTTGGAGGGAGGGCTCTGATTGGTTAGAGAGACGTCCTCCAACAGGAAGTGCTGCTCCCTGAACGCCCCGTGACATTTGGTTCCAGGAGAGGCGTGCTACCGGCCCGGAGGTCCGTGAAGTCCTCTGTCTGAAGCGGGCCTGTAAATTCTCTCCTGGTTTATTTACTCTAGCAGGTAAACAGAGTCGACGAGCAGATCACATCCTGCTGGTTCAGGGCGGAGAGGAAATTGTCTTTTTTTCTCTCTCTCGCTGATTAAAACCACAAAATTGCAAAAAGCCCAAATGAGAACACAGTCCGGCTGTTTGACTGAGACGTGCTCGGGCCTTTAAGCAGCGGCACGCCGCCGCTCTGGAGGGCGCTCTGGAGGGCGCTCTGGAGGGCACTGATGGACATGAACACTATCGAGGACGTACTCACATATGTGCATGTATAAGTATTATTCTGTATTAACCACCTTCTGAATCTTAATGGTTGTGTTCTATAAATAACTTTTGCCCAAATCATTTGGATGTATTTGTACGGTTGACTTCATTATTCATGATGTGTGTTGCGGTACAGGAGCGTGTCTGCTTCACACAGGTTATCCTCCACTGAGCTCTGATATCAAACATCCCAGGGCAATAGGAAATTGGAATTTACCAATTTTCTGGCTTTGGAAGAAATACGTTCTGAGTTCTCTCTCTGCATATTTCTTCAAAAGGAGGCTTTTAATGTGGTGATCTGAAAATAGAGTTATTCTCTTGTTCCCTTGTCCCCATTCAATGAGTTCTAACGCCTTCTATACAACCGTACACTTCAGGGTGCTTGTTGTATCCAATGCGTTCCAACACCTTCTATACAACCGTACACTTCAGGGCGCTTGTTTTATCCAATGCGTTCCAACACCTTCTATACAACCTTACACTTCAGAGTGCTTGTTTTATCCAATGAGTTCCAACACCTTCTATACAACCGTACACTTCAGGGTGCTTGTTTTATCCAATGAGTTCCAACACCTTCTATACAACCTTTGCATTCCTCGGAGACAGAGGAGACTCAAACGGTTGCTGAAGCTAGAGCCTAAACACTCAGGATGTCGTTGTGGAAGCTGTGCACAAAGTGTTGGGCGACTCAGTGAGAAAGTCAATCAGCTCCGTAAATATGGATGGACTGGAAACGAAGGCCTCCGGCCAGCAGGCCGCACTGTGCTGGGCGCTTTGAAGATGTGCTGCTTAACTCCAACGAATGACTAACAACGGGTGTGAAGGCCTGAAACAGGAGCGCCAGAGCCGTCGTTTGTTTTAAGTGCAGTTTTATCCCCAGGTAGTGACGGGGCATCTTTCTACTACGTCCATCTGAAAGAACTATTGTGCTTCAGACATGCATCCAGTAGAGGAGCGTCCGTGTTGAGTCTAGGACGATTCATGAGGGATTCCAGTTCCTGCCACCAGCTGCGCCGCTGCCCTGCTGGGACTCCGCCCACTGTTGAGACTCCGCCCACTCCCCCTCTCTACCTCCATCTCCTGATGGATGGTGGAGGTCTCCAGACTCTCCATGGTGGAATATGCCTAAATATGAACTATTGATAAACTGTCAGATTCCTTGAATGTATTTTAACTCTAAATCTGTCTTCTGGTCACATGACATCTATTGTTCTGTCCACCTGGAGAGGATCCTCCTCTGTTCTCTCCTCAAGGGTTCTTCACTTCCCCCTGAAGGGTTGTTTGGGAGTTGTTCCTGGTCCAATGTGAGGTCAGAGGTCAAAGGTCAGGGATGTCTATGTGTACAGATTGTAAAGCTCTCTGAGACAAATTTGTGATTTGTGAAACTGGAATATACAAATAAACTGAATTGAAACTGAATTGAATTGTAAACCTTTCCACTTTCTTTCAAGTTTCAAAGACAATATTTCTGTTAATGGGATCCCACTAGCATGGTATCCCTAAATGAACAAGTGCTACCTGAGGAAGGTGTTGTCTGGAAGCACTCAGGCCCGTGAAGCCGTCAGCATGTGCTGCTGGCTTTGGGGCGACGGGGTCAATGATGCTTTCTTGACCCCGTCGCCCCAGCTGTTAGCGCACTAGCATCAGTGGTAAAGTGCAGGTAGGGCCTCAAATGAATGTCATTGGACGTGATGTCAGCCAGTCGTCTGCTGGGGGCGTCGCTGGGCCGTGCCCTTCATGAGTTAGATTGTGTCTTTCAAACCAGAGATCGTTTTTTGCCAAACCGTAAAGCTACACAAAGTGATATGTTTATGCTAACTGGTGATAATATGTGCACGTTTTAGTCTGCAGTCCCCCCCCCCCCCCAGTGCTCATTGTTCCTGTTCACACTAAGTGCACCAACGCTTCCCTCATGGGAACCAATCAGGTCCTGAGAGGGCAGAGGGGCTGGGTTTCAGTCCAACGATGACTGACCTGTGGATGCGGCCGCACAGGAGGAACATCAGCAGCCAGGCTCGGGCCTCAGAGCGCCTGAGCTGCAGGCTCGGGCCCTCAGTCCGTCCAACAGGCATCCGCTGACCGGCAGTGGACATGTGCATGTTGGGGTGGAAGCCAGGATGATGATTGAAACACCAAACGTGTTTCCAGCCGGTGATGAGCAGATGTTGATGCAGAGCGCTGTGTTTACCCCTCAGCTCTCCGGCGGCTGGAGGAGCGGCGCTCAGCGGGGACAGCTGGATATCTAGAAGAACTCGGTTCTTCTCCTGGAACGTGGACGTGCGGCTCCTTCCCTCGAGGACTTCACCGTTCTCCGTTAGCTGCTTGGTGCTATCTCCAGAATAACATCCAGAACCCAGACCCTACCGGGGCCCAGTGTCCTCACAGAGAACAGAAGCATCAAGCAGAACCTCTGCAGGAGCTCCAGACTCACGCAGGCAGCGTTAAGACGCAAACCAGCAGGATCTAAAAATGAATGATCTGGAGGATTGTTTCACTTCCACCCAGAGAATGACATCGCTTACATGTGAGCTTTGTGATGCTTTAATCGTGCTGAGCAGGCTCGGGACCTCCTGCAGGCTCCGGGCCCTCCTGCAGGCTTGGGACCTCCTGCAGGCTCGGGGACCTCCTGCAGGCTTGGGACCTCCTGCAGGCTCGGGCCCTCCTGCAGGCTCCGGGACCTCCTGCAGGCTCGGGGACCTCCTGCAGGCTCGGGGCCTCCTGCAGGCTTGGGCCCTCCTGCAGGCTTGGGCCCTCCTGCAGGCTCCGGGCCCTCCTGTGGTTGAGGCGACTCTTTGAGGTTAACATTCCCTAAATATGATCCGTTCACTGCTATGGCATAAAATAACTGATACGTCAAAGAATTAGAGGCAGTTTGACGTTGTGATCATTCCTCGTTTACTGCCTAGTGGATCTCTTTAGCCTATATTTCAACGTATGGCAATATGACTGGACATCAGCCTGACCCCTGGACACCACCTGTAAGCCTCAGAGCCTGAAGGCGTTGTGCCCCGGCTCCCAGGGCACGGCTCCGATGGGTTTATTATTTAATTGATAAACATGAAGGATTTTAAGAGGCAGATCCCGTATTAAATGATTCATACGTCATTTCTGATTAAGAATTAAATAATGACCACTTATCAAGAAGGTCCCGAAATGACTTGGTGAGTAACTCCAATACCAGTGTCTAACCCCTCCCACCCTAACCCCTCCCACCCTAACCTTAACCCTTCCTAACCCTAACCCTACTCCAATACTAGTGTCTGACCCTGACCCTGGAGAGAGAGAGGGGACACGAGAGACGGCTGCGCTCCCGGACGCGGCCTCTAGGCGGCGGAGGATCACAGGATGGATTTTGATCCTCCGCTGTTCCCAGCAGCTGACGGTGTTGTGCGTCTGTGATGAGTCCTGGAGCAGCTGACGGTGTTGTGCGTCTGCGTCTCTGCCTCATGCTGAGTCGCCGCTCTGCTTCCTCTTTCGCTGACATGTCCCGATGGAAATCTAAAGATCATAACTTTTCATAGTGAAGTGAATTTATTTTATTTATGTGTTTATTGATTACATTTTTTTGCAGCGGTACACAAGATAATATTATGAACTGGTCCATAAGATATGAGCTCATGGTTGTGTGTGTGTTTATTCAGGAAGCGAAGAGGAAGGAGTACTCACGTATCGCTCATGGCAGAACACGCTCAGAACACGCGCAGAACACGCGTGTCCTGGTCTCTGAAGCCTGCTGAGTCACATGACTCACAGGGCCACATTCAACATGCATTTCATCATTAGTGGTAACAACAGGGGTACACAGTGTAGGCTGCAGTGAGTACTAGTGTCCTCCAGGGGGCAGGGTGTAGGCTGCAGTGAGTACTAGTGTCCTCCAGGGGGCAGGGTGTAGGCTGCAGTGAGTACTAGTGTCCTCCAGGGGGCAGGGTGGATCCCCGTTGGCTACACAAAGGGGAAACGTTGCTTTTCAACTGGCTGATAAATTACTCTTCAAACTAAACTATCTGACTCATTGGACCACAGCATCTGTCCAAGGAGTCATCTGATCAGAGCGTGGCAGTGAGGCTAGCCACTAGCAGCTAGCCACTAGCAGCTAGCCACTAGCAGCTAGCGGCTAGCTGCTAGCTTCTCGCAATAGCCTCTTGTTTTGGGGACTTAATGGTTTGTTAACCATTTATCAAACACCTTGAGTACAACAGAAACATTAAGCTTTTCACACACAGGCACACACACACTCACACACAGGTACACACATAATCACACAGACACACACACACAAACAGTCACACAGACACACACACAAACACACACTCACACACACAGACACTGGACTGCGTGGAGTGATGAGCTCATCTTCAGGTCTCTGTGGAGAAAGAAGATGAAAGAAACGAGAGGAGGAATGAAATGAGGAGCCAGCGTCACAGAGCAGGAGGAGGAGGAGAGGAGGAGAGGAAGACAGGAGGAGAGGAAGAGAGGAGGACAGGAGGACAGGAAGAGAGGAGGACAGGAGGACAGGAAGAGAAGAGGACTGGAGGACAGGAGGACAGGAAGAGAGGAGGACAGGAGGACAGGAAGAGAAGAGGACTGGAGGACAGGAGGAGAAGAGGACTGGAGGACAGGAGGACAGGAAGAGAAGAGGACTGGAGGACAGGAGGACAGGAAGAGAAGAGGACTGGAGGACAGGAAGAGAAGAGGACTGGAGGACAGGAGGACAGGAAGAGAGGAGGACAGGAGGACAGGAAGAGAGGAGGACAGGAGGACAGGAAGAGAAGAGGACTGGAGGACAGGAGG
>CM070110.1:25493416-25508416 GCA_036178185.1 Liparis tanakae | reverse complement strand
CTCGGTGTTTCGCGAGGCTGTAAGGACGTGATCGTCATTATCTGAAGACGAAGCATTCAGCCGTCTCTAAACATGAGTCACTGGAGCTGAAGATGATACACATGTGGTAGTACCCAGGACTCTCCTCTAGGGGGGGTGGTAGTACCCAGGACTCTCCTCTAGGGGGGGGTGGTAGTACCCAGGACTCTCCTCTAGGGGGGGTGGTAGTACCCAGGACTCTCCTCTAGGGGGGGGTGGTAGTACCCAGGACTCTCCTCTAGGGGGGGGTGGTAGTACCCAGGACTCTCCTCTAGGGGGGGGTGGTAGTACCCAGGACTCTCCTCTAGGGGGGGTGGTAGTACCCAGGACTCTCCTCTAGGGGTCTCACTAACTCTAACCCTACATCCTGGGGGTCGGGCAGCTCTTGGAGACCTGGAGACCACGAGAACAGCTGGATCTGTTTATCGATGGCAAAGAAACAGATAAACTATTATAAACAAAGTCCATGACCCCCGAGGAGTCTGACGGCACGACAGACTACCGATCCACAAGTGAGTAGACTACCGATCCACAAGTGAGTAGACTACCGATCCACAAGTGAGTAGACTACCGATCCACACGCTCATAGATGTGTTCTCCCCTGGAGTCCTTTGATCTGGGATGTCATGACGAGTCTTCAGGTGAACAAGAGGCCTTCACACAGGAAGAAAGACACGAGGCAGCCGAGGGTCCAGCTGAGCGTTTATTAGAGAAGGGTGGATATAAAGGGACCGTATGCAGGCTTCTATTCACAATCCGTCTATATTTATACGCTACACAACTTCCAATCAAGGTCATCATAGATAGTGATGTAATAATTAAATAAATTGAATTTAAAAAGGCAATACAATAGACCGTAAGTGTGCTTTGGATAAAAACACGTCACGATCATCAGGAACAAGGAAACCACTCGGACGCCGACACTTCAGGTATCTTCAACATAAATAACTCCTAGCACTAAAGGTTACATTCAAATTGAAAAAGGTAATATGCAGAGGGAGCGCACCGACACGAGGCCTTCCTTCAGAGCGCTGGGCCCTCAGTGGGCAGAGGGCCAGTTCAGGGTCAGCTCTATCACTTTTATTTTTTATTGCCACAACTCCTCCTCTGATATGCAACTTGTTTTAACTCTTTTCAAAAGTACTTGTGTGTGTCACACCGTGGCGCTCACATGTTAAGCTACATTAAGATAAATAGTGTTGTGTGTGCCGCTTGCTGTCGGCCACGAGGCCCTCAGCCTTCCCGCGGGGGCCCTTTAACACGAGTCCTCAGAGAAAGGAGCCGGGGAGCGCGGCGGCGCTAGAAGGAGTCCATGGCCTTGAACTCGCTGAGCGCCTGGACGGGGGAGATGTGCTTCTTCTGGGAGCCGCGCCGCACACGGGTCTGGCACTCCTCGGGCTTCTCCCTCTTCACCAGAGGCTTCTTCTCCGGGGCCTTCATGCGCCAGGACACCACGGGGGAGTTGACGGCCGCCGTCCCGTACACCTTCTGGTACTTGGTGGAGGCCACGTAGGAAGCCTTGACCGTCAGCACCACGGCGTTCATGAGGTTCTTGGCTGCCTGGATCAGGGAGGTGGCGCTATCCAGCTGCAACAGCAAAGACAGAGGGAGGAGATGAGCGCCAGGGCCCAACCGGCTTCAGAGGACCTCCTGACTCATCACATCACATGTAGCAGACGCTTTCATCCAGAGAGACTCACAATAAGTGCATTTCAACCTAGAGGACAAACTAAGAACAACAAGAATACAGAAAGTAACATTTCCTCATCATAGTCAAACTACTAAAGTACCACAATAAGAGCCATTCAAGTGCTACTAAAGTGATAATCTGTGTTTAATCCAGATATAGTCTAAAGGTGCGTTTTCAGTTTCCGGTGAAGCTGTAGAGCAGGGGTCACCAACACGGGGCCCGTGGTCACCTGGTCGCCCGTGGGGCCAGGTGAGTCGCCCCACGGCGTGTTCTAGAAATAGTCACCATTGAGCTCTGTCAAAATAAAAAAAGGCCATAATCCCCGGGCACTAGGACCTGGGGGAGGCTGCTGCGTGGCTCTCTCTCTGCAGGAGCGTCTCTCAGAGAGCCAGGAGGACAGCCAATGAGCTGAGCTGAAAGTCAACATGCACCAGGTGACCTGAACACCAGGTAGTGACAGAGTCAGTTGTTAGTGAGGGTCATGTTGTTCTCCATTGAAGGTCAATTAGAACCTGAACTAGTTCCTCTTCATCTCAGTGAGTCAGAGAGCAGAAGGTCATCGTCATGGTGATGACCTCTCCCTCTGACTCTGACAGGTGTCTCAATGGAGGCGGAGCTAAAGCTCCTCTGCTCATTAACATGAGGCTGAACCCTGACAGTGGAGAGGACCTGTTGTTAACATCTTTAGTTTCACTACGCGTCTTCATCTGTTCTCCATCAGAATGTTCCAGAACCATCAAAGCTCCGTCGTTATAAAAGCTTCAGGCTTCATCAAACCACGAGACGTCGTGTGGCGGCTCGTTATTAAAAGTGATTCAGGCAAATTAGTTTTTGGGAAGTTTATATAAAACAAGTCGCCCTTCAGATGACGTAGTCCCCTTGAAGTAGCCTCGTCTCAGAGGCCGGTGACCCCTGGAGGGACGTCCTGCTGTCCTGAGGACCGCGTCCATCTGAGGGGGGGACGTCTCATTAGAGCAGGGGGGTCGTCTGGGTTGGCTAACATTTAGGGGGCGGCGGCCAGTGGCTGACCCCCCCCCTCTGAGAGAGTCAACTGCTGAGGTCTAATGAGCCTGGAGTCCAGCTGGCCGCCAGGAAAAGGTTAAAATCTCAGCAGGGCTTGAAATCTCATATGAGACAAATTATAATAGAACTGAATCAACAATAGACACAGGAAGAAGTCACCTTGACTCACGAAGGAATCAAACCAAGGGAGGCAGAAACAACTCCACTCTACTGCTTCACTGTCACTCTACTGAGGTGGGCAGTAGAGTAGAGTCCAGTAGATTATAGTCCAGTAGGGTAGAGTCCAGTAGAGTCCAGTAGACTATAGTCCAGTAGAGTAGAGTCCAGTAGAGTCCAGTAAAGTAGAGTCCAGCAGAGTATAGTCCAGTATAGTCCAGTAGAGTAGAGTCCAGTAGGCTATAGTCCAGTAGAGTAGAGTCCAGTAGAGTCCAGTAGACTATAGTCCAGTAGAGTAGAGTCCAGTAGAGTCCAGTAGACTATAGTCCAGTAGAGTAGAGTCCAGTAGAGTCCAGCAGAGTCCAGTAGAGTTGAGTCCAGTAGAGTCCAGTAGAGTAGAGTCTAGTAGAGTCCAGCAGAGTATAGTCCAGTATAGTCCAGTAGAGTATAGTCCAGTAGAGTCCAGTAGACTATAGTCCGGTAGAGTCCAGTAGAGTCCAGTAGAGTCCAGTAGAGTATAGTCCAGTAGAGTCCAGTAGACTATAGTCCGGTAGAGTAGAGTCCGGTAGAGTAGAGTCCAGTAGAGTAGAGTCCAGTAGACTATAGTCCAGTAGAGTAGAGTCCAGTAGAGTCCAGTAGAGTAGAGTCCAGTAGAGTCCAGTATAGTAGAGTCCAGTAGAGTCCAGCAGAGTCCAGTAGAGTAGAGTCCAGTAGAGTAGAGTCCAGCAGAGTATAGTCCAGTATAGTCCAGTAGAGTAGAGTCCAATAGAGTCCAGTAGAGTAGAGTCCAGTAGAGTCCAGCAGAGTCCAGTATAGTCCAGTACAGTCCAGTACAGTCCAGTAGAGTCCAGTAGAGTCCAGTAGAGTCCAACAGAGTCCAGTAGAGTAGAGTCCAGTAGAGTAGAGTCCAGTAGAGTAGAGTCCAGCAGAGTATAGTCCAGTATAGTCCAGTAGAGTAGAGTCCAATAGAGTCCAGTAGAGTAGAGTCCAGTAGAGTCCAGCAGAGTCCAGTATAGTCCAGTACAGTCCAGTAGAGTCCAGTAGAGTCCAGTAGAGTCCAGTAGAGTAGAGTCCAGTAGAGTAGAGTCCAGTAGAGTCCAGCAGAGTCCAGTAGAGTAGAGTCCAGTAGAGTCCAGTAGAGTCCAGTAGAGTCCAGTAGAGTCCAGTCTCCTCCTCCACTCACCCCGGACACGATGAGCTCTCCTCCCAGGTTCTGCACCTCGGCCTTCACCTTGCTGCAGATGTTCAGCTGGTGGCAGTAGAGCGCGATGCGCTGCAGGTAGGCCAGCAGGTCCTGCTTGCAGGCCGAGTCGGGGCACTGCGGAGGAGAGGAGCAGGTGAGGAAGAGGAAGAGGAAGAGGCTCCATGACGACCACCACGACCACAAGGAGCTGCTAGAAGCCACGCGGCAGTACGTCTCTGACCTCCAGTCTCTGACCTCCAGTCTCTGACCTCCATGGTCCAAGGAGAACACAATGAAGCGTAGTTGATATTAATGTACAACATGGTGGGTGGACCCCGACCCCGACCCCGACCCTAACCCATGGTCCACATGGGGGGTACCTGTGGTCCACATGGGGGGGGGGTACCTGTGGTCCACCTGTGGTCCACATGGGGGGGGGTACCTGTGGTCCACATGGGGGGGGGGTACCTGTGGTCCACCTGTGGTCCACATGGGGGGGGGTACCTGTGGTCCACATGGGGGGGGTACCTGTGGTCCACATGGGGGGGGTACCTGGTCGGCCACTGCGCGGGCCAGCTTGTCCATCCTGGATCCGGCCTCTGCGATCTTCTTGGCGGCGTTGATCACGTCTGAGGAGTTCTTCAGGGGGCCTTTACCTCTGGGGAAGAAGGGACAGGTGAGGAGGGGAGGAGGGGAGGAGGGGAGGAGGGAGGAGGGGAGGAGGGGAGGAGGGGAGGAGGGCGGAGGGGATGAGGATGGAGGGGAGGAGGGGAGGAGGGGAGGAGGGGAGAAGGGTGGAGGTGATGAGGTAATGAGTCCTGAGTCAGGGTCATCCTGAGTCCTGACTCAAGGCAGATAAACCTCCGCTGTGCATCAGGCGTCCTGATTGGTTGAGGCCAGATGGGGCGATTGAGAGGAAAGCTTCTAGGAAACATCAGCAACCAGATTATAACCAGATTATAACCAGATTATAAAGCAATTATAATCAGATTATAACCAGATTATAACCAGATTATAAAGCGATTATTATCAGATTATAACCAGATTATAAAGCGTGTGTCTCTGAAGCGTCGCTGGGAGCAGACGTCGTCTGGCAGCGTCACAAGGAACGTTCTCAAGGTCAGACCACGAGCAACGGGTTCCTCGCGGCGGCTGCTAGCATGGGATGCTACCTGCCCCCCCCCCCCTAGGTGGGCGTACCTGGTGAAGTCGGTCATCTCCATCATGATCATGCACATCTGCTTGGCCAGCACGATGATGTCGTTGCCGTTGTCGTCCCACTTGGCCACCTCCGCGTCCAGCTTGCACTTCTCCTGCCGGAAGCTCTCCACCTGCTCCAGGATCTTAGCCTTCTCCTCCTGGGGGAGCTGGGCCATGATGGCCTGCAGGAGGAGACACACGGGTTAGAGGAGCAGGAGCAGGAGGAGGAGGGGGAGAGGAGGGGAGGAGGAGGGGAGAGGAGGAGGAGGAGAGAGGAGAGAGAAGAAGCAGGAGGAGGAGGAGGAGGAGAGAGGAGAGAGAAGGAGAGGAGGAGGAGGGGAGAGGAGGAGGAGGAGGAGGAGGAGAGAAGGAGGAGGAGGAGGAGGAGGAGGAGAGGAGAGAGAAGGAGGAGGAGGGGAGAGGAGGAGAAAAAAGGAGCAGGAGGAGGAGGAGGAGGAGGAGGGGAGGAGGAGGAAGAGGAGAGAGAAGGAGCAGGAGGAGGAGGAGAGAGGAGGGGAGGAGGAGGAGAGAGGAGAAGGGGGAGGAGGAGGAGGGGGAGAGAGGAGGGGGAGGAGGAGGAGGAGGGGGGGGGGGGAGAAAAGGCTGTTAGGCTGAATATATAGAAGCTCAGACTGAGGGTTAAGACGGAGGAGAAGCATTGAGGTAGAGGAGACGAGGAAGAGGAGACAAAGAAGGAGAGAGCGATAAGGAGTTGAGGAACGGGGAGAATAAAAAGAGGAACAGGAGGAGGAGGAGCAGATATGAAGGAGAGCCAAGCTCCATCCGTTGTTCACAGTGAGGACAACTCTAAGGATACCTTTCTAAACTTGGAGGGGAGGAGAGGGAGGGGGAGGGAGAGGAACCTCCATCAGGTCGGTTCTATGGAGTTGACATCTTGACACTGTGACATTGTGACATTGTGACATCGTGACATCATGACATCATGACACCGTGACATCGTGACATCATGACACCGTGACATTGTGACATCATCACACCGTGACATCGTGACATCATGACACCGTGACATCGTGACATCATCACACCGTGACATCGTGACACCGTGACATCATGACACCGTGACATTGTGACATCATGACACCGTGACATTGTGACATCATGACACCGTGACATCATGACACCGTGACATCATGACACCGTGACATTGTGACATCATGACATTGTGACATCATGACATCATGACATCATGACACGTGACATCATGACATCATGACACCGTGACATTGTGACATCATGACATCGTGACACCGTGACATTGTGACATCATGACACCGTGACATCATGACACCGTGACATTGTGACATCATGACATTGTGACATCATGACATCATGACACCGTGACATTGTGACATCATGACATTGTGACATCGTGACACCGTGACATCATGACACCGTGACATCATGACACCGTGACATCATGACACCGTGACATTGTGACACTGTGACATCATGACACCGTGACATCATGACACCGTGACATCATGACACTGTGACATCATGACACCGTGACATTGTGACACTGTGACATCATGACACCGTGACATCATGACACCGTGACATCATGACATCATGACACTGTGACATCATGACACCGTGACATTGTGACACTGTGACATCATGACACCGTGACATCATGACACCGTGACATCGTGACATCATGACATTGTGACATCGTGACACCATGACATCATGACACCGTGACATCATGACACCGTGACATCGTGACATCATGACACTGTGACACCGTGACATTGTGACACTGTGACATCATGACATCATGACATCATGACACCGTGACATTGTGACACTGTGACATCATGACACCGTGACATCATGACACCGTGACATCATGACATCATGACACTGTGACATCATGACACCGTGACATCATGACATCATGACACTGTGACATCATGACACTGTGACATCATGACATCGTGACATCGTGACACCGTGACATCATGACACCGTGACATCATGACACTGTGACATCATGACATCGTGACACCGTGACATCGTGACACCGTGAAATCATGACATCATGACATCATGACACCGTGACACCATGACATCATGACATTGTGACACTGTGACATCATGACACCGTGACATCATGACACCGTGACATCATGACATCATGACATCATGACACTGTGACATCATGACATCATGACACTGTGACATCATGACATCATGACACCGTGACATCGTGACACCGTGACATCATGACATGACACCATGACATCATGACATCATGACATCATGACACCATAGGGCCGTCGGGGAGGAGGCGGAGCCACTCGGTGAAGTGTGTGTGTGTGAGTGTGTGTGAGTGTGTGAGTGTGTGTGAGTGTGTGTGAATGTGTGTGTGAGTGTGTGAGTGTGTGTGAATGTGTGTGTGTGTGAGTGTGTGAGTGTGTGTGAATGTGTGTGTGTGTGTGAGTGTGTCTGAGTGTGTGAGTGTGTGTGAATGTGTGTGTGTGTGTGTGTGAGTGTGTGTGAGTGTGTGAGTGTGTGTGAGTGTGTGTGAATGTGTGAGTGTGTGTGAGTGTGTGAGTGTGTGTGAGTGTGTGTGAATGTGTGTGTGTGAGTGTGTGTGAATGTGCGTGTGTGTGTGAATGTGCGTGTGTGTGTGTGAGTGTGTGTGGAGTGCCTCCTCGGTTAGAGACACGCCCCCTGCTGAGCATGACTGGAGGACGGCCACGAAGGAATACATGTATATAAATGTATTACATGAATAAATGTATCTACATGAATACATGGTACCACATGAATAAATGTACACACATGAATACATGGTACTACATGAATACATGGTACTACATGAATGCATGGTACTACATGAATACATGTAATGAACTTATCCCCTGAGCTCTTTGGCATCAACACTCATCTTTCTTGTATTTAAGCAACAAGTTATGACAAAGTGAATTCACACTGTTCCCAGAGAGCGCCCACTCAGCTGAGGGCCGTGAGTGTGTGTGAGTGTGTGTGTGAGTGTGAGTGTGAGTGTGAGTGTGTGTGTGTGTGTGTGTGTGTGTGTGTGTGTGAGAGAGCTCAGATGGCTGAGCTCCTCTGGGGGCTCAGTGGGAGTCGAGACCTCACAGTCGTCCTGGAGAAGCTATCGTAGCTATTTTGTTCTTTTTGCTCTTGGTCGGATTCAGACTGAACAAAGTTAAACTTTCATGAGTTCAATCATTCAAAGTTAAACTTTCATGAGTTCAATCATTTAATTGCGTAATCAATGAAACAAAAAACAAGTTGCGTCCTAAATACTGCTGCAAATTTAATTTGGCTTGAGATGACATCTTATCAATAAGGATCTCGCGCAATTTAATAGATCGGCAGCTACAGCCGAGACTGGTGCGTTATGACAGTAATGCATGGTGGCTAATGCTAATGCTAACCAACCTCGGCTGGTGCGTTATGACAGTAATGCATGGTGGCTAATGCTAATGCTAACCAACCTCGGCTGGTGCGTTATGACAGTAATGCATGGTGGCTAATGCTAATGCTAACCAACCTCGGCTGGTGCGTTATGACTGTAATGCACGGTGGCTAATGCTAATGCTAACCAACCTCGACTGGTGCGTTATGACAGTAATGCATGGTGGCTAATGCTAATGCTAACCAACCTCGGTTGGTGCGTTATGACAGTAATGCATGGTGGCTAATGCTAATGCTAACCACCCTCGGCTGGTGCGTTATGACTGTAATGCATGGTGGCTAATGCTAACCAACCTCAACTGGTGCGTTATGACAGTAATGCATGGTGGCTAATGCTAATGCTAACCAACCTCGGCTGGTGCGTTATGACAGTAATGCATGGTGGCTAATGCTAATGCATGGTGGCTAATGCTAACCAACCTCAACTGGCGTTATGACAGTAATGCACTGTGGCTAATGCTAATGCTAACCAACCTCGACTGGTGCGTTATGACAGTAATGCACGGTGGCTAATGCTAATGCTAACCAACCTCGGTTGGTGCGTTATGACAGTAATGCATGGTGGCTAATGCTAATGCTAACCACCCTCGACTGGTGCGTTATGACAGTAATGCACAGTGGCTAATGCTAATGCTCACCAAACTCGGCTGGTCGGCTAGATGGAGGGGTGGAGAGATGGAGGGGTGGAGAGATGGATGGGTAGAGAGATAGAGGGGTAGAGAGATGAAGGGGTAGAGAGTTGGAGGGGTAGAGGGGTGGAGAGATGGAGGGGTAGAGAGATGGAGGGGTAGAGAGATGGAGGGGTAGAGGGGTGGAGAGATGGAGGGGTAGAGAGATGGAGGGGTAGAGAGATGGAGGGGTGGAGAGATGGAGGGGTAGAGAGATGGAGGGGTAGAGGGGTGGAGAGATGGAGGGGTAGAGAGATGGAGGGGTAGAGAGATGGAGGGGTGGTGAGATGGAGGGGTAGAGAGATGGAGGGGTAGAGAGGTACCCCTTCAGGAGCTCTGGGGCCCTCATACAGGGGGGGGCTCATACAGGGGGGTGGGGGGGCCCTCATACAGGGGGGGGGCTCATACGGGGGGGGCTCATACAGGGGGGAGGGGGGGCTCACCCGAGCGCTCTGCCCAGCGATCAGCTGGTCGTCCTCCGTCTGGACGCTGGTCCTGCTGCGAGTGTCGTAGTCCTCCTGTTCAAAGTCAGAGTCGTCCTCCAGCTCCTCCGGGGTCTAGGACACAGAGACATTCAGAGGACACAGAGACATTCAAAGGACACAGAGACATCCAGAGGACACAGAGACACATCTAGAGGACACAGAGACATCCAGAGGACACAGAGACATTCAGAGGACACAGAGACATCCAGAGGATACAGAGACATTCAGAGGACACAGAGACATCCAGAGGTAGAAGGTGACCCGAGGTAGGTGACCACTCCTTCAGGCGCTGGTCGATGTGGTCACTGACCCTCCGGGATGACCCCTGACCCCTGACCCCGGCAGCAGCAGGGTGGCGTGGTGAGGTAAAGGGGCGTGTCTCCGGGGGTTCTCATGCTGTTCTAACCTCTGAGCTCCGTGGGATCCAGAGGGTCCAGGGTCACTGGACACGACCTCTAGAGCCAGAGGGTCACTGGACACGTCCTCTGGAGCCAGAGGGTCCAGCAGGACCCGTTAGTGGTCAAAGAAGAAGGAATATGCATTTCTGATGTCTCACTAAATAAGATTTGTGGGTTAGCTAACCTCAACACAGGCTCGTCACCATGGAAACCTGCAGAGCACCAGACCTGCGTCGCCGTGGCGACACGGACACTCTCCATCACGAGTCAGTGGACACAACGCTCTCTGTAAGGTCGGACCTCCTTGAGGAGTTGAGGGTCCAGACCTCCGTGAACGTACCCGTATCATGAGGAACATGAGGAAGATGAGGAACGTATCCGTATCATGAGGAACATGAGGAAGATGAGGAACGTACCCGTATCATGAGGAACATGAGGAAGATGAGGAACATACCCGTATCATGAGGAACATGAGGAAGATGAGGAACGTACCGTATCACAAGGAACATGAGGAAGATGAGGAACGTACCCGTATCACAAGGAACATGAGGAAGATGAGGAACGTATCCGTATCATGAGGAACATGAGGAAGATGAGGAAGATGAAGAACGTATCCGTATCATGAGGAACATGAGGAAGATGAGGAAGATGAAGAACGTATCCGTATCATGAGGAACATGAGGAACATGAGGAAGATGAGGAACATACCCGCATCATGAGGAATATGAGGAAGATGAGGAACGTACCCGCATCATGAGGAACATGAGGAAGATGAGGAACGTACCCGTATCATGAGGAACATGACGAAGATGAGGAACGTACCCATATCACAAGGAACATGAGGAATGTACCCGTATCACAAGGAACATGAGTAAGATGAGGAAGATGAGGAACGTATCCGTATCATGAGGAACATGAGGAAGATGAGGAACGTGCCCTATCATGAGGAACATGAGGAAGATGAGGAACGTACCCGTATCATGAGGAACATGAGGAAGATGAGGAACGTACCCGCATCATGAGGAACATGAGGAAGATGAGGAACGTACCCGTATCACGAGGAACATGAGGAAGATGAGGAACGTTTCCATATCATGAGGAACATGAAGAAGATGAGGAACGTACCCGTATCACGAGGAACATGAGGAAGATGAGGAACGTACCCGTATCACAAGGAACATGAGGAAGATGAGGAACGTATCCATATCATGAGGAACATGAGGAAGATGAGGAACGTACCCGTATCATGAGGAACATGAGGAAGATGAGGAACATACCCGTATCACGAGGACTATGAGGAAGATGAGGCACGTACCCTTATCACGAGGAACATAAGGAAGATGAGGAACGTACCCATATCATGAGGAACATGAGGAACATGAGGAAGATGAGGAACGTACCCGTATCACAAGGAACATGAGGAAGATGAGGAAGATGAGGAACGTATCCGTATCATGAGGAACATGAGGAAGATGAGGAACGTACCCGTATCATGAGGAACATGAGGAACATGAGGAAGATGAGGAACATACCCATATCACAAGGAACATGAGGAAGATGAGGCACGTACCCTTATCACGAGGAAGATGAGGAAGATGAGGAACATACCTGTATCATAAGGAAGATGAGGAAGATGAGGAACGTACCCGTATCATGAGGAACATGAGGAAGATGAGGAACGTACCTGTATCACGAGGAACATGAGGAAGATGAGGAACGTACCCGTATCATGAGGAACATGAGGAAGATGATGAAGATGAGGAACGTACCAGTATCATGAGGAACATGAGGAAGATGAGGAACGTACCCGTATCACGAGGAACATGAGGAAAATGAGGAACGTACCCGTATCATGAGGAACATGAGGAAGATGAGGAACGTACCCGTATCACGAGGAACATGAGGAAGATGAGGAACGTACCCGTATCACGAGGAACATGAGGAAGATGAGGAACGTACCCGTATCATGAGGACAGCTTTCCTGATGTCTCTCACGCCGTCGTAGACGAGGCGTGACGCGTCGATGAACTCGTTCTCCTCGAAGGCCTGAGGGGGGCTGGTACTCAGAGCCTCAATGGCAACCTCCACTTGTTCAGCGAAACGAGGCATCACTGCAGAGAGGAGACGTGAGACATGAGACAATCATGAGACATGAGACCATCATGAGACATGAAACCATCATGAGATATGAGACCATCATGAGACATAAGACCATCATGAGACATGAGACCATCATGAGATATGAGACCATCATGAGACATAAGACCATCATGAGACATGAGACCATCATGAGACATGAAACCATCATGAGATATGAGACCATCATGAGACATAAGACCATCATGAGATATGAGACCATCATGAGACATAAGACCATCATGAGACATGAGACCATCATGAGACATGAGACCATCGTGAGACCATCATGAAACATGAGACCATCGTGAGACCATCATGAGACATGAGACCATCATGAGACCATCATGAGACATGAGACCATCATGAGACATGAGACCATCATGAGACATGAGACCATCGTGAGACCATCATGAGACATGAGACCATCATGAGACCATCATGAGACACGAGACCATCATGAGACATAAGACCATCATGAGACATGAGACCATCATGAGACATAAGACCATCATGAGACATAAGACCATCATGACACATGAGACCATCATGAGACATGAGACCATCATGAGACCATCATGAGACATGAGACCATCATGAGACATGAGACCATCATGAGACATAAGACCATCATGACACATGAGACCATCATGACACATGAGACCATCATGAGACATGAGACCATCATGAGACCATCATGAGACATGAGACCATCATGAGACCATCATGAGACCATCATGAGACATGAGACCATCATGAGACATAAGACCATCATGACACATGAGACCATCATGAGACCATCATGAGACATGAGACCATTATGAGACCATCATGAGACATGAGACCATCATGAGACCATCATGAGACATGAGACCATCATGTGACATGAGACCATCATCAGACATGAGACCATCATGAGACATGAGACCATCATGAAACATAAGACCATCATGTGACATGAGACCATCATGAGACATGAAACCATCATGAGACATGAGACCATCATGAGACATAAGACCATCATGTGACATGAGACCATCATGAGACCATCATGAGTCATGAGACCATCATGAGACATGAGACCATCATGAGACATGAGACCATCATGAGACCTTTATATATACATATACAGGAGGTCACACCTATGTAACACCTGGCCCCCCCGTGTCCCCCGTGACCTCCGTGACCCCTGTGCCCCGTGACCCCTGTGACCTCCGTGACCCCATGCCCCCCCGTGACCTCCGTGCCCCCCGTGACCTCCGTGAACCCATTGCCTTGTGACCCCTGTGACCTCCGTGACCTCTGTGACCCCCGTGCCCCCTGTGACCCCGTGACCCCTGTGCTCCCTGTGCCCCCCGTGACCCCCGTGCCCCCTGTGACCCCGTGACCCCCGTGCCTCACCCGTCTCCGACAGCAGCTTGATGGACTCCAGCACGCGCTCCGTGTACACTCCGGGTTCGTAGTTCTCCATCTCGGCGTTGATGATGTGGACCACGCGGGCGGCGCGGCCCCGGATGGCGCCGGCGGTCCGGTCAAGAGTGTCCACGTCGCCCTCTTGCAGAGCGATGACGCACTTGTTGACATCCTCTAGGATGTGGTTCTCTTGAGGACAACAACAACAACAACAGTGAGTGGAGGGACTCGTGTCTGGTTCTGGTTCTGGTGGAGCAGTGAGGAACGTTCAGGGTTAGAGACCTGCAACTAAAGGGCAGTGCAGTAGTGAGACGGGGTGATGGGGTATTGGGGTGTGATGTGATGGTGTGATGGTGTGATGTGATGGTGTGACGGTGTAATGTGATGGTGTGATGGTGTAATGTGATGGTGTGATGGTGTAATGGTGTGATGTGATGGTGTGATGGTGTGATGCTGTGATGTGATGGTGTAATGTGATGGTGTAATGTGATGGTGTAATGTGATGGTGTGATGGTGTGATGGTGTGAATGGTGTGATGTGATGGTGTGATGGTGATGGTGTGATGGTGTGATGGTGTAATGTGATGGTGTGACGGTGTGATGGTGTGATGGTGTGATGGTGTAATGTGATGGTGTGACGGTGTAATGTGATGGTGTGACGGTGTGATGGTGTGATGGTGTGATGGTGTAATGTGATGGTGTGATGGTGTAATGTGATGGTGTGATGGTGTGATGGTGTGATGGTGTGATGGTGTGATGGTGTGATGGTGTAATGTGATGGTGTGGCGGTGTGATGGTGTGATGTGATGGTGTGGCGGTGTGATGGTGTATGGATGGTGATGGTGTGATGTGGTGTGATGCGGTGGTGATGGTGTGAATGTGATGGTGTGATGGTGTGATGGTGTAGGGTGTGATGGTGTGGGTGATGCGTGAGTCAGCCAGCAGGTGGAGCTGTGCTACCTCAGCCAGCAGGTGGAGCTGTGCTACCTGACACGGACAGGAAGTCGTCCACGGAGGTGATGTCGTCCACGGCCTCCGTCAGGATGCGGACCTGCTTCTCCCACTGGTCCTTGAACACGTCCATGTTGTCCTGGGCCACTTTGCTCTGGGGCCGCGCCGCCAGGGTGAGGGCGGCGTTGATGACCTGGGGGGGGGGGGGGTCA
>CM070110.1:25485916-25488416 GCA_036178185.1 Liparis tanakae | reverse complement strand
CCACGAGATGAAGACCACGAGCTGAAGAGCACGAGCTGAAGAGCACAAGCTGAAGACCACGAGCTGAAGACCACAAGCTGAAGAGGATCCACTGTGATGTAGACTTACTTACACAATTCAAGTCCACAAAAGTACAAGTTTGAGTCCCTATAAATAACCAGCAGGAGCTTCAGTGATAACACACACACACATACACACACACACAGTGATAAGACACACATAGTGATAACACACACACATACACACACACACACACAGTGATAACACAAACACACACACACAAACAGTGATAACACACACACATAGTGATAACACACATACACACACACACAGTGATAACACACACACAGTGATAACACACACAGAGATAACACACATATACACAGTGATAACACACACACACACAGTGATAACACACACACACAGTGATAACACACCCACACATCGCGATAACACACACACCGTGATAACACACACACAGTGATAACACACACACATAGTGATAACACATATACACACACACACAGTGATAACACACACACACACATATAGTGATAACACACACACGGTGATAACACACACAGAGATAACACACATATACACATAGTGATAACACACACACAGTGATAACACACACACACACAGTGATAACAACCACACACATCATGATAACACACACACCGTGATAACACACACACATAGTGATAACACACATACCGCGATAACACACACACAGTGATAACACACACACATAGTGATAACACACATACACACACACACAGTGATAACACACACACACATATAGTGATAACACACACACGGTGATAACACACAGAGAGATAACACACATATACACATAGTGATAACACACACAGTGATAACACCCACAGTGATAACACCCACACACAGTGATAACACACCCACCGTGATAACACACACACCGTGATAACACACACACACAGTGATAACACACACACAGTGATAACACACACACAGTGATAACACACACACAGTGATAACACACACACACACAGTGATATCACACACACACATATAGTGATAACACACACACACAGTGATAACACACAAACTCAGTGATAACACACCCACACATCGTGATAACACACACACCGTGATAACACACACACACAGTGATAACACACACACACACAGTGATAACACACACACATACATTGATAACACACACACAGTGATAACACAAACACACACACAGTGATAACACACACACATAGTGATAACACATACACACACACACAGTGATAACACACACACACAGTGATAACACACACTGTGTGTTATCACATGAGGTCTGGACATGAGGTCTGGACATGAGGTCTGGACATGAGGACATGAGGTCTGGAAATGAGGACATGAGGTCTGGACATGAGGACATGAGGTCTGGACATGAGGACATGAGGCTCTGGACATGAGGACATGAGGTCTGGACATGAGGACATGAGGTCTGGACATGAGGACATGAGGTCTGGACATGAGGTCTGGACATGAGGACATGCGGTCTGGACATGAGGACATGAGGTCTGGAAATGAGGACATGAGGTCTGGACATGAGGACATGAGGTCTGGACATGAGGACATGAGGCTCTGGACATGAGGACATGAGGTCTGGACATGAGGTCTGGACATGAGGACATGAGGACATGAGGTCTGGACATGAGGACATGAGGTCTGGACATGAGGACATGAGGTCTGGACATGAGGACATGAGGCTCTGGACATGAGGACATGAGGTCTGGACATGAGGTCTGGACATGAGGACATGAGGTCTGGACATGAGGTCTGGAAATGAGGACATGAGGTCTGGACATGAGGACATGAGGTCTGGACATGAGGACATGAGGCTCTGGACATGAGGACATGAGGTCTGGACATGAGGACATGAGGTCTGGACATGAGGACATGAGGTCTGGACATGAGGTCTGGACATGAGGACATGCGGTCTGGACATGAGGACATGAGGTCTGGAAATGAGGACATGAGGTCTGGACATGAGGACATGAGGTCTGGACATGAGGACATGAGGCTCTGGACATGAGGACATGAGGTCTGGACATGAGGTCTGGACATGAGGACATGAGGTCTGGACATGAGGACATGAGGTCTGGACATGAGGACATGAGGTCTGGACATGAGGACATGAGGCTCTGGACATGAGGACATGAGGTCTGGACATGAGGTCTGGACATGAGGACATGAGGTCTGGACATGAGGACATGAGGTCTGGACATGAGGTCTGGAAATGAGGACATGAGGTCTGGACATGAGGACATGAGGTCTGGACATGAGGACATGAGGCTCTGGACATGAGGACATGAGGTCTGGACATGAGGTCTGGACATGAGGACATGAGGTCTGGACACATGAGGCTCTGGACATGAGGACATGAGGTCTGGACATGAGGACATGAGGTCTGGACATGAGGACATGAGGACATGAGGTTGATATGAAGGAGGTCGTGTTG
>CM070110.1:25475916-25480916 GCA_036178185.1 Liparis tanakae | reverse complement strand
TGACATGAGGACATCGTGACACGAGGACATGAGGACATGAGGACAAGAGGCAGGTTGGACATGAGGACATGAGGCAGGTTGGACTGGAGGTTCTTCACGTGTTCACAACAAGTTCATAACCTCCTCAACCAAAAGGAGTTCTGAGTGGAGCTTTAAAGGGAGGGACTGAATTATGCAACACGTTTAGAGGCAGAATGTACACACACACACACACACACATGTACACACACGCACATGTACACACACACACACACCCACACATATATATATATATATATATATATATATATATATATATATGGATTGAAGCGTTCTGTTTGTCGAGCATCATTGAGGACAAAGACATTATGGATTAAAAATGTAGGACTTTCCATTTGAAAAATCTCTTAATTCTTATCAGGACCCCTTCATATAGGACGCCCCCCCCCCCCCTCAGGACCCCCTCACATAGGACCCCCTCAGGAACCCCTCATATGGACCCGCCCCCATAGGACCCCTCACATAGGACCCCCCTCAGGAACCCTCACATAGGACCCCCATAGGACCCTCACATAGGACACCCCTCAGGTCCCTTCACATAGACCCCCTCAGGACCTCACATGGACCCCTCAGGACCCTCACATAGGACCCCCCTCAGGACCCCTCATGGGACCCCATAGGACCCTCACATAGGACCCCTCAGGACCCCCTCACATAGGACCCCCCCACAGGACCCCCTCACATAGGACCCCCACCTCATAGGGGCGATGGGGGAGGAGGGGGTGGATGATGTCATACACGGAGGCTGCTGTCTTGGCTCAGGGGGCGTCGTACATCATCTGCCAAATATAGAACGAAGGAAGAGTGGAAGAGGAGCTGACCTGAGGTCTGTAGTTGGTTATTCAGAGCTGACCTGAGGTCTGTGGTTGGTTATTCAGAGCTGACCTGAGGTCTGTAGTTGGTTATTTAGAGCTGACCTGAGGTCTGTAGTTGGTTATTCAGAGCTGACCTGAGGTCTGTAGTTGGTTATTTAGAGCTGACCTGAGGTCTGTAGTTGGTTATTCAGAGCTGACCTGAGGTCTGTAGTTGAACGCTGGGTGCTGCTGTCCCTTTAAGCCACGGCATGAGTCACGGTCACTTCCTGTTTGCTCCAAGAGCACCGAGTCATCGTCGACTCTTTTACCAAATGTCAAAGATAATTAGGAAATGTTTGTTTTATTGCTTCATATTATTGAAATTAGGTCTTGCAACAAATTTCACGTGAAATTATGACACGAGCGTCAGATCTGAGCTCTGCCGACGGTTTGGTCAGAGCCAATCACAGCGCTGCGTGCTGGAGAGACTGTCCGGTCACTACGGAGTCACAGAGGAGGTCTGTGTGTGGAGGTCTATGTGTGTGGAGGTCTATGTGTGGAGGTCTATGTGTGGAGGTATATGTGTGTGGAGGTCTATGTGTGTGGAGGTATATGTGTGTGGAGGTCTATGTGTGTGGAGGTCTGTGTGTGGAGGTCTATGTGTGTGGAGGTCTGTGTGTGGAGGTCTATGTCTGGAGGTCTGTGTGTGGAGGTCTATGTCTGGAGGTCTATGTGTGTGGAGGTCTGTGTGTGGAGGTCTATGTGTGTGGAGGTCTATGTGTGGAGGTCTATGTGTGGAGGTATATGTGTGGAGGTCTGTTTGTGGAGGTCTATGTGTGTGGAGGTCTATGTGTGGAGGTCTATGTGTGGAGGTCTATGTGTGTGGAGGTCTATGTGTGTGGAGGTCTATGTTTGGAGGTCTGTGTATGTGGAGGTCTATGTGTGGAGGTTTGTGTGTGGAGGTCTATGTGTGTGGAGGTCTATGTGTGTGGAGGTTTGTGTGTGGAGGTCTATGTGTGGAGGTCTGTGTGTGGAGGTTTGTGTGTGGAGGTCTATGTGTGTGGAGGTCTGTGTGTGTGGAGGTCTATGTGTGGAGGTCTATGTGTGTGGAGGTCTATGTGTGGAGGTCTATGTGTGTGGAGGTCTATGTGTGTGGAGGTCTATGTGTGGAGGTCTATTTGTGTGGAGGTCTGTGTGTGTGGAGGTCAATGTGTGTGGAGGTATGTGTGTGGGAGGTATATGTGGAGGTCTGTGTGTGGAGGTCTGTGTGTGGAGGTCTATGTGTGTGGAGGTCTATGTGTGGAGGTCTATGTGTGGAGGTCTATGTGTGTGGAGGTCTATGTGTGGAGGTCTATGTGTGTGGAGGTCTATGTGTGGAGGTATATGTGTGTGGGAGGTCTATGTGTGTGGAGGTCTATGTGTGGAGGTCTATGTGTGTGGAGGTCTATGTGTGTGGAGGTCTATGTGTGTGGAGGTCTATGTGTGTGTGGAGGTATATGTGTGTGGAGGTCTATGTGTGTGGAGGTCTATGTGTGTGGAGGTCTGTGTGTGGAGTCTGTGTGGGTGGAGGTCTATGTGTGGGGAGGTCTGTGTGTGGAGGTCTATGTGTGTGGAGGTCTATGTGTGGAGGTCTATGTGTGTGGAGGTCTGTGTGTGTGGAGGTCTATGTGTGGAGGTCTGTGTGTGGAGGTATATGTGTGTGGAGGTCTGTGTGTGTGGAGGTCTATGTGTGTGGAGGTCTATGTGTGGAGGTCTATGTGTGTGGAGGTCTGTGTGTGTGGAGGTCTATGTGTGGAGGTCTATGTGTGTGGAGGTCTATGTGTGTGGAGGTCTATGTGTGGAGGTCTATGTGTGTGGAGGTCTATGTGTGGAGGTCTGTGTGTGGAGGTCTATGTGTGTGGAGGTTTATGTGTGGAGGTCTATGTGTGTGGAGGTCTATGTGTGGGAGGTCTGTGTGTGGAGGTCTATGTGTGTGGAGGTCTATGTGGATGTGTGTGGAGGTCTGTGTGTGGAGGTCTATGTGTGGAGGTCTATGTGTGTGGAGGTTTGTGTGTGGAGGTCTATGTGTGGAGGTTTGTGTGTGGAGGTCTATGTGTGGAGGTCTATGTGTGGAGGTCTATGTGTGGAGGTCTATGTGTGTGGAGGTCTATGTGTGGAGGTCTGTGTGTGTGGAGGTCTATGTGTGGAGGTGGAGGTCTGTGTGTGGAGGTATATGTGTGTGGAGGTCTATGTGTGTGGAGGTCTGTGTGTGGAGGTCTATGTGTGTGGAGGTCTATGTGTGGAGGTATATGTGTGGAGGTCTATGTGTGGAGGTCTATGTGTGGAGGTCTGTGTGTGGAGGTCTATGTGTGTGGAGGTCTATGTGTGTGGAGGTCTATGTGTGTGGAGGTCTATGTGTGGAGGTCTATGTGTGTGGAGGTCTATGTGTGTGTGGAGGTCTATGTGTGGAGGTCTATGTCTGGAGGTCTGTGTGTGTGGAGGTCTGTATGTGTGGAGGTCTGTGTGTGTGGAGGTCTATGTGTGTGGAGGCTCATGTGGAGGTCTATGTGTGGAGGTCTATGTGTGGAGGTCTATGTGTGTGGGAGTCTGTGTGTGGAGGTCTATGTGTGGAGGTCTATGTGTGTGGAGGTCTATGTGTGTGTGGAGGTCTGTGTGTGTGTGGAGGTCTATGTGTGTGGGAGGTCTATGTGTGTGGAGGTCTATGTGTGGAGGTCTATGTGTGTGGAGGTCTATGTGTGGAGGTATATTTGTGTGCGGAGGTCTATGTGTGTGGAGGTCTATGTGTGGAGGTCTATGTGTGTGGAGGTCTGTGTGTGGAGGTCTGTGTGTGGAGGTCTATGTGTGGAGGTCTATGTGTGGAGGTCTATGTGTGTGGAGGTCTGTGTGTGGAGGTCTATGTGTGTGGAGGTCTATGTGTGGAGGTCTATGTGTGTGGAGGTCTGTGTGTGGAGGTCTATGTGTGTGGAGGTCTGTGTGTGTGGAGGTCTATGTGTGTGGAGGTCTGTGTGTGGAGGTCTATGTGTGTGGAGGTCTATGTGTGTGGAGGTCTATGTCTGGAGGTCTGTGTGTGGAGGTCTATGTCTGGAGGTCTGTGTGTGGAGGTCTATGTCTGGAGGTCTATGTGTGTGGAGGTCTGTTTGTGGAGGTCTATGTGTGTGGAGGTCTATGTGTGGAGGTCTATGTGTGGAGGTATATGTGTGTGGAGGTCTATGTGTGTGGAGGTCTATGTGTGGAGGTCTGTGTGTGTGGAGGTCTATGTGTGGAGGTCTATGTGTGGAGGTCTATGTGTGTGGAGGTCTATGTGTGTGGAGGTCTATGTTTGGAGGTCTGTGTGTGGAGGTCTGTGTGTGGAGGTCTATGTGTGGAGGTCTGTGTGTGTGGAGGTCTATGTGTGGAGGTCTATGTGTGTGGAGGTCTGTGTGTGGAGGTCTATGTGTGGAGGTCTGTGTGTGGAGGTCTATGTGTGTGGAGGTCTATGTGTGTGGAGGTCTATGTGTGTGGAGGTCTATGTGTGGAGGTCTGTGTGTGTGGAGGTCTATGTGTGGAGGTCTATGTGTGTGGAGGTCTATGTGTGGAGGTTTGTGTGTGGAGGTCTATGTGTGTGGAGGTCTATGTGTGGAGGTCTGTGTGTGGAGGTTTGTGTGTGGAGGTCTGTGTGTGTGGAGGTCTATGTGTGTGGAGGTATATGTGTGTGGAGGTCTATGTGTGTGGAGGTCTATGTGTGGAGGTCTGTGTGTGTGGAGGTCTATGTGTGGAGGTATATGTGTGTGGAGGTCTATGTGTGGAGGTATATGTGTGTGGAGGTCTATGTGTGTGGAGGTCTATGTGTGTGGAGGTCTATGTGTGTGGAGGTCTGTGTGTGGAGGTTTGTGTATGTGGAGGTCTGTGTGTGTGGGAGGTCTATGTGTGTGGAGGTCTATGTGTGGAGGTCTATGTGTGAGGTCTATGTGTGTGGAGGTCTATGTGTGGAGGTCTATGTGTGGAGGTCTATGTGTGGAGGTCTATGTGTGGAGGTCTATGTGTGGAGGTCTATGTGTGTGGAGGTCTGTGTGTGGAGGTCTATGTGTGGAGGTCTATGTGTGTGTGGAGGTTTGTGTGTGGAGGTCTATGTGTGGAGGTTTGTGTGTGGAGGTCTATGTGTGGAGGTCTATGTGTGGAGGTCTATGT
>CM070110.1:25468416-25470916 GCA_036178185.1 Liparis tanakae | reverse complement strand
GAGGAGGAGAGGAGGAGTAGGAGGAGGAGGAGGAGGAGGAGAGGAGAGGAGAGGAGAGGAGGAGGATGACTGTTGTGGATTTACTGCTTTCTGCTGCACACGTGAGGCCACAGCGCCGGTGGCAGCGGGCTCTAGGACCTGGGGGCGCAGCAGCGGGCTCTAGGACCTGGGGGCGCAGCAGCGGGCTCTAGGACCTGGGGGCGCAGCAGCGGGCTCTAGGACCTGGGGGCGCAGCTCCGGCTTTTCTCTCGTGGATATTTAAGCTTTAATGTTTTTTTCTACTTCAGGAAATTTAATTATTGTTTAAAAAGAAACAGAGACACTTAAGAAGAAAAAAAGAAAAAAGGAAACCCATTTGTATGATGGTGAACACAATATTTGACAAGCATTTAAAATATTAAAAAAATGTTGAAGTCAGATTAAAAATGTAAAATACAGATGTGTGTAAAATATGTTAAAAGATGACTGCCGGTGGATACAACGTTATAAAAGATAATCTATTTCTTTTGTAAAACTATAAAATATCTTTAAATAAATGAGTTGCTCTTCACGTGAAGTCTTTCTCCTGAGGTCCAGAGGACGCGTTGCCGCGGTTACCAAAGAGCCGGAAGCCTCTATCTCCTGTGTGAACTCGTGTTGCTTCATCTGCCGGTCCTTTGCTTCCCTTCACGGTGCCCCCAGAGGCCCCAGAGGGCCCAGAGGGTCCAGGGGGGCCAGGGGGGCCAGAGGGCCCAGAGGCCCCAGAGGGTCCAGAGGGCCCAGAGGGTCCCCAGAGGGTCCAGAGAGGCCCCAGAGGGCCCAGAGGGTCCAGAGGGTCCAAAGGGTCCAGAGGGGCCCCAGAGGGTCCCCAGAGGGTCGAGAGGGGCCCCAGAGGGTTCAGGGGGCCCAGAGGGGCCCCAGAGGGTCCAGAGGCCCCAGAGGGTCCAGAGGGTCCAGAGAGGCCCCAGAGGGTCCAGGGGCCCCAGAGGGTCCAGGGGGCCCAGAGGCCCCAGAGGGTCCAGAGGGGCCCCAGAGAGTCCAGAGAGGCCCCAGAGGGTCCAGAGGGCTGTCCTCTGTCCTGCTCTACAGGAGCTTCAGGAGGCCGTGTTCCCTGTTCCTGTGATAATAATAATAATAATAATAATAATAATAATATTATTATTATTATTATTATTATTATAATAATTATAATAATAACAACGTGATGTAAATGTGTGTTGAATACAAGGTGACGCGTCCTCCTGCCTCCGGTGGTCATTGTGTGTCGGTGCGCCCTCCAGTTGTTTACAGCAGGGGTCGCCAACACGGGGCCCGTGGTCACCTGGCCGCCCTCGGGGACCAGGTGACCACAGCGTGTTCTAGAAATAGTCAACATTGAGCTCCGTCAAAAAAAAGAAAAAAAGGCCATAATCCCCGGGCACTAGGACCTGGGGGAGGCTGCTGCTCTGGCTTTCTCACTCTGCAAGGAGCGTCTCTGAAGGCAAATCACTGTCAAAATCCGAGAGCGCAGAAGTTCCTCTCGAGAGCGACAGCCGCTCGAGAGGAATGGAATCTCGACATCTAATTGGACTAAAGTTGCTAGTAGGCGATGACCAATAACAGAAAACTGGGGAGTCATGGCTGCCCATATATATATATATATATATGGACCGGCGGACCCCGAGAGTCGCCCCTCATCTTCAACACCCCCCCGATCTGGGCTGCCCCCCCAGATGTTGATGTTATGTTGCTGGGTGCCAGGCTGATGGTATTCTATGTGTGTCCCAGACTTAAAGAGACTTCATATTCTGGGCTGGAGGCCACCGACTAAGCCCCGATCCCAAAAGAGTCAAGCCAGCATACTTGGCTCTGGACAAAGAGCACCAAATCATAGTCGTGGCTGACCATGAGGAGGTAGCGACCCTGTGAAGTGGCTGCCAATCACAGTGTGGCACCACGCTGCTGGTCGAAGGAGCTTGCCTGTGATTGGCGGAGCAGAGGGGAGGCGGGGTTAACCTGTCGCAAAAACGAGAGCCAGGAGGACAGAGCAGGAGGACAGAGCAGGAGGACAGAGCAGGGGGACAGAGCAGGAGGACAGAGCAGGAGGACAGAGCAGGAGGACAGAGCCAGGAGGACAGAGCAGGAGGACAGAGCAGGAGGACAGAGCAGGGGGACAGAGCCAGGAGGACAGAGCAGGAGGACAGAGCAGGGGGACAGAGCAGGAGGACAGAGCCAGGAGGACAGAGCAGGGGGACAGAGCAGGGGGACAGAGCAGGAGGACAGAGCAGGGGGACAGAGCAGGGGGACAGAGCAGGGGGACAGAGCAGGGGGACAGAGCAGGGGGACAGAGCAGGAGGACAGAGCAGGGGGACAGAGCAGGGGGACAGAGCCAGGAGGACAGAGCAGGAGGACAGAGCAGGGGGACATTACTTTACATGTTATTACACTACATGTCATTTATCCTCAACGGCGTGCTGCAACGGGTCAGAACCCGTCAGCACCGGTCAGTCAAAACTGGTCAGAACCGGTCGGGTCAGAACCA
>CM070110.1:25358416-25455916 GCA_036178185.1 Liparis tanakae | reverse complement strand
GAGGTCGTGGTCTTTAATACAGACCAGGTTATGTGAGACTGTTGGTTACAAATAAATCTCCGTGAAGTGAACTCTGATCCAAACTCCCTGTGTCCTGTGGGCGTCTGACCACTGAGGTCCAGAGAGGAGAGAGAAACAGGTTTACAAGATCAGGTTAAGAGATTAGTCAGAATGGACTAGAAGGAACAAGACCCTGAAGGCACCACCCCTACCTGCTGCCTCCGAGCCGCCACGTAGTTCAGCTTCACCATCTCCTTCCCAAACTCCTTGAAGCGGTTGGCCAGGTCCTGCTCGTTGGAGGCGTTCTTCACTCCCTCCAGAGCCTCCTCCACCTACACACACACACACACTCTGTGGATGCACTTTACCCAGCATGCATTGCTCTACATAGTGTGTAATCAGACCATACATGTGAGACAGAGGAGATGCTAAAACATAAACATGTCACTGAGTCTCTACACTACAGAAGGCCATGTTATGGACAATATATATATATATATATATATATATATATATATATATATATATATACAGGCACGTGCACAGATAGAGCCATAGTGGTGCTCAAGCTCCGCCCCTTTTGCCCTGGATGAGTAAAGTGCCCTTTTTTCAGGAGGCACTTTTTTCATTCATGTTTAAGAATAAAAGTTTCTCTCTCTATCATCTTGTCCCCCAAATGTGTTTTGATACCCCACGGGGCATTTATCTGACTTCTTGTGAGACTTTCGCCCGACGTGCTCCGCTCACGAGCCCCGGGTTGTACTTTTGGTAAACAAGAGATGAATCTCATTGGGTGCTGTGGCTCAGTGGGTAGAAGCGTGTCTTCGGTGGACACGAGGTCCTGGGTTCAAGCCCCAGTGGTGGCAAAAAAAACACTTGAAAAATGATGGGATTCTTTTCAGATGGGAGCACATTTCTTTGCGCACCCCTCTGAATGGCGCCCTAGGCGGCCGCTTATACCGCCTGTAGGACCCCCCCCCCCCTGGTTCAGAGGGCCACATAGGGAGGCCTTAGTCTGAGGACCGCTGCTCTGGGCTGTTGATGTAATATCACTCATTTTGAAAATGACGTAAGAAGACGATACGGATCAGAATCAGACGGCGAGGAGGGCGACACGTGGCTGGAGACGACCCATTAGCCAATCAGAACGTTGTACTGTTGTTGCTATATAATAATTCATCTTTCTTCATAAAGGAAGTTAAGATAGCGGTCTGATGCTGCAGAGGAGACGCAGGTCATATTGCTGCTCATGCTTTAACTCTGTCACAATCTTTTTCTGGCATGTGCCCTTTTTTGGGTTTGAGCACCTGCCCCCCAAAATGTCTGTGCATGTGCCTGTCTATGTATATATATATATATATATATATATATATATATACTTTTTCATGATATTCTAATATTTAGAGATAGGATATTTGAGTTTTCTTAAGCTGTAAGCCATAATCAGCAATATTAAAAGAATAAAAGGCTTGCAATATTTCAGTTGATTTGTAATGAATCCAGAATGCATGACATACAGAAATAAAGAACTTTATCACAATATTCTAATTTTCTGAGACAGTCCTGTATATATATATATATATATATATATATATATATATATATATATATATATATATATGTATATATATATATATATATATATATATATATATATATATATATATATATATATTTATATAGAGACAGCGAGAGAGAACTTGTAAGTGGCCTTTGATAACAGGGCTTATTCAGGCTAGAGTTAAGCCCTCATGTGGGTTGTGTGTGTGTGTGTGTGTGTTTCTGTATATGTGTGTGTGTGTGTATATGTATGTTTGTGTGTGTGTATATGTGTATACGTGTGTGTGTGTATGTGTGTGTGTGTGTGTATATGTGTGTGTGTATATGTATGTGTGTGTGTGTGTTCTTGGAACCCGTGACCCTCAGCTGCAGGCCTCAGGTGAGCAGCCCCTCCAGGCCGTTCTCCCTTCACCTGTGAGGTCACACTCGGCGTCTCACTCACGATCTTCAGGTGCGCCAGCAGCCGCATGACGTCGGCCATGTCGGCCAGGATGAGCAGCCGCGTGACGGCCGACAGCAGCGCGCGCGCCGCCCGCACCATGGCGCCGCGCTTCACCGAGGAGCACGGGTCATCGGCGAACTCAGAGGAGGACACGCGCATCGTGTCGCCTGCAGAGGAGGCACATGGCGGGGTTAGAGGTCAACTAGAGGTCAACTAGAGCTCAACTAGAGGTCAGATAGAGGTTAACTAGAGGTCAACTAGAGGTCAACTAGAGCTCAACTAGAGGTCAGATAGAGGTTAACTAGATGTCAACTAGAGCTCAAGTAGAGGTCAGATAGAGGTTAACTAGAGCTCAACTAGAGCTAAACTAGAGCTCAACTAGAGCTAAACTAGAGCTCAACTAGAGCTCAACTAGAGGTCAGATAGAGGTAAACTAGAGGTCAACTAGAGCTCAACTAGAGGTCAGATAGAGGTTAACTAGAGCTCAACTAGAGGTCAACTAGAGGTCAGATAGAGGTTAACTAGAGGTAAACTAGAGATCAACTAGAGGTCAACTAGAGCTCAACTAGAGGTCAGATAGAGCTCAACTAGAGGTCAACTAGAGCTCAGCTAGAGCTCAACTAGAGGTCAACTAGAGCTCAGCTAGAGGTCAACTAGAGGTCAGATAGAGGTTAACTAGAGGTCAACTAGAGGTCAACTAGAGGTAAACTAGAGGTCAGATAGAGGTCAACTAGAGCTCAACTAGAGGTCAACTAGAGGTCAACTAGAGGTCAACTAGAGCTCAACTAGAGGTAAACTAGAGCTCAACTAGAGGTAAACTAGAGCTCAACTAGAGGTCAGATAGAGGTCAACTAGAGGTCAACTAGAGCTCAGCTAGAGCTCAGCTAGAGGTCAGATAGAGGTCAACTAGAGGTCAACTAGAGCTCAGCTAGAGGTCAACTAGAGGTCAGATAGAGGTTAACTAGAGCTCAACTAGAGGTCAACTAGAGCTCAACTAGAGCTCAACTAGAGGTCAGATAGAGGTTAACTAGAGGTCAACTAGAGGTCAACTAGAGCTCAACTAGAGCTCAACTAGAGGTCAACTAGAGGTCAACTAGAGGTCAACTAGAGCTCAACTAGAGGTCAACTAGAGCTCAACTAGAGGTCAGATAGAGGTTAACTAGAGGTAAACTAGAGGTCAACTAGAGCTCAACTAGAGGTCAGATAGAGGTTAACTAGAGGTAAACTAGAGCTTAACTAGAGGTCAACTAGAGGTCAACTAGAGCTCAACTAGAGGTCAGATAGAGCTCAGCTATAGGTTAACTAAAGGTCAACTAGAGGTTAACTAGAGCTAGAGGTCAGCTAGAGGCTAGCTAGAGGTCAGCTAGGTCAACTACAGGTTAACTAGAGCTAGAGGTCAGCTAGGTCAGCTAGAGGTCAGCTAGAGGTCAGCTCCAGATCAGCTAGAGGTGAGGGTTAACCGCGGCCCACCCCAGGGTGCCCACCTTGCTTGCGCACGTCCTCCACGGCGGCGTGCAGCTCCTCCCTCAGGTCGCGGCTGTCCTTGGCGATCTGCTCGCCCTTCTCCAGGAAGTTGTGCGTGGCCTGCTCCACGGACACGGCCAGCACGTGGGCCTTCTTGGAGCGCCCCTTCTTCTTGCTGGACGGGCCCTTGCTGCTGGTGTTCACCAGCGTGGTCACCTGGGGGGTCACAGGTCAGGGGGTGGAGCTAACGGACTGCTCCACCCGATGGAGCAGAACCACATCAAAGCCACACGTCCTGGAGGGAGCAGAGAGCATCAGCATCTGGTCCTCTAGTCCTCTGGCCATCTAGTCCTCTGGACCTCTAGTCCTAGTCCTCTGGCCCTCTAGTCCTCTGGACTTCTAGTCCTAGTCCTCTGGCCCTCTAGTCCTCTGGCCCTCTAGTCCTCTGGTGCTCTGGTCCTCTAGTCCTCTGGTTCTCTAGTCCTCTGGTCCTCTGGTCCTCTGGTCCTCTGGTCCTCTAGTCCTCTAGTCCTCTGGTCCTCTAGTCCTCTGGTCTTCGTGAAGCGTCAGCACCATGATCTCTAGTCCTCAGCCTGGTGACCGTCAGCCAAGCGCTCATCATGAAGGGCAGCGGCCTGTTTACTCCATCAGTAGAATCAATAACTCATCATTATATTCACACATGAAAGCACACACACACACACTAACACACTGACTCAATGCAACAATGTGGTTTCCTGAACGGAACGTCGCTGTCCGTGATGTCTTTGCAGAGATGGAGTATCAATACGTATGATGTAATGAGTGTCTGTCTCCGTCCTGCTCCTCTGAGCGGGGGCTGGCTGCTCAATGGCCGCGGCAGTGGGGGAGATCAAATGACATAAAGATGTGTCCTCCCTATGGCATTCGCCACCTCATCCACATGCAGAGCATGGCCACCAAGGCAAGGCCGAAGGCCATGGTGGTAGGGGTCTTTATCTGAAGGCCATGGTGGTAGGGGTTAGGGGTCTTTATCTGAAGGCCATGGTGGTAGGGGTTCGGGGTCTTTATCTGAAGGCCATGGTGGTAGGGGTCTTTATCTGAAGGCCATGGTGGTACGGGTTAGGGGTCTTTATCTGAAGGCCATGGTGGTAGGGGTCTTTATCTGAAGTCCATGGTGGTAGGGGTTAGGGGTCTTTATCTGAAGGCCATGGTGGTAGGAGTTAGGGGTCTTTATCTGAAGGCCATGGTGGTAGGGGTCTTTATCTGAAGGCCATGGTGGTAGGGGTTATGGGTCTTTATCTGAAGGCCATGGTGGTAGGGGTTAGGGGTCTTTATCTGAAGGCCATGGTGGTAGGGGTTAGGGGTCTTTATCTGAAGGCCATGGTGGTAGGGGTCTTTATCTGAAGGCCATGGTGGTAGGGGTTATGGGTCTTTATCTGAAGGCCATGGTGGTAGGGGTTAGGGGTCTTTATCTGAAGGCCATGGTGGTAGGGGTTAGGGGTCTATATCTGAAGGCCATGGTGGTAGGGGTCTTTATCTGAAGGCCATGGTGGTAGGGGTTAGGGGTCTTTATCTGAAGGCCATGGTGGTAGGGGTTAGGGGTCTTTATCTGAAGGCCATGGTGGTAGGGGTTAGGGGTCTTTATCTGAAGGCCATGGTGGTAGGGGTTAGGGGTCTTTATCTGAAGGCCATGGTGGTAGGGGTTAGGGGTCTTTATCTGAAGGCCATGGTGGTAGGGGTCTTTATCTGAAGGCCATGGTGGTAGGGGTCTTTATCTGAAGGCCATGGTGTTAGGGGTTAGGGTTCTATATCTGAAGGCCATGGTGGTAGGGGTAAGGGGTCTTTATCTGAAGGCCATGGTGGTAGGGGTTAGGGGTCTTTATCTGAAGGCCATGGTGGTAGGGGTTAGGGTCTATATCTGAAGGCCATGGTGGTAGGGGTTAGGGGTCTTTATCTGAAGGCCATGGTGGTAGGGGTCTTTATCTGAAGGCCATGGTGGTAGGGGTTCGGGGTCTTTATCTGAAGGCCATGGTGGTAGGGGTCTTTATCTGAAGGCCATGGTGGTAGGGGTTAGGGGTCTTTATCTGAAGGCCATGGTGGTAGGGGTCTTTATCTGAAGTCCATGGTGGTAGGGGTTAGGGGTCTTTATCTGAAGGCCATGGTGGTAGGAGTTAGGGGTCTTTATCTGAAGGCCATGGTGGTAGGGGTTAGGGGTCTTTATCTGAAGGCCATGGTGGTAAGGGTTAGGGGTCTTTATCTGAAGGCCATGGTGGTAGGGGTTAGGGGTCTTTATCTGAAGTGGTATATAACGGGCCACAAACAGCCGTCTGTTTGGAGTCGTGTGGATCTCGATGTTCTGAACGCTGTCAGATAAATCACAAGCGACTTCATATCATAACACCTCTCAGCCGCGCCCTCTGGAGGCCTTTGAAGAAGAGCTGTTCGAACTGAAAGCTGAGGCTGATTAACCGTCTTCCTGGCCGTGTCTCCTCGGTATGTCAGCCATCTTGTTTTTATCATTATTGCTTCGGTTGTTTCCACCATGTAAGCCTGGAGTATCTCATAGATCACTGCACTAACAACACGTCCGGCTGACCCTGGAGCCCCTGGTGATGGCTGAACCTCTAGGAGCCTCAGAAACCCTGACTGTGGATTCCTGCTGGTGCCCATAAGGTGAGACACCCGTGTGTGTGTGTGCGTGTGTGTGTGTGTGTGTGTGTGTGTGTGTGTGTGTGTGTGTGTGTGTGTGTGTGTGTGTGTGTGTGTGTGTGTGTGTGTGTGTGTGTGTGTGTGTGTATGTGCGTGCGTGCGTGCGTGCGTGCGTGCGTGCGTGCGTGCGTGCGTGCGTGCGTGCGTGTGTGTGTGTGTGTGCGTAACCTGGGGCCCAGAGCGGCGTACCTGGGTGACGAGCGGCTCCAGGAGCCTCTCCACCGTCAGGGTCCGGATCTCCAGGCTCTTGGGGTCCCACTTCAACAGGATGGGGGAGGTGGCGGTCGTCATGTCTGAGGGAGCAGAGCACAGCGTTCAGGGGCTCTGATGCCCCAGAGAGGGGCTCTGCTGGGCCCAGGCGCTCTGTGACAGAGCGGCTTGCGGCGGAGCGGCGTGTATCCGAGCTACGCTAGCGGCTAGGCCAACTCGTCCAGCCATAGCATCCATCATCATGGCTAATGTGCGGTCCTTGGACAACAGAATGGAGCACAGACGACGGCTGCAGACGAGCGGCGAGGCGGGAGGAGCCGCTGTGTGCTGATCCTCATGGAAACATGGCTAACCGACAACATCCGCGACTCTGCTGTGAGATGGAGCAGCTAACATGCTACCGAGCGGACAGAGCCCTCGCTGATGGCGGCGGGGTATGTGTTTACATCCGCGCGTGGTACCGGGGAGCGTGGTGCCGGGGCGCGTGGTGCCGGGGCGCGTGGTGCCGGGGTGCGGCCGTGGTATGTAAACACTGCTCACCACTGGCGGAGTTCATGACCGTACGGTGCCGTCCTTTTTATCTGCCGAGGGAATTTACGGCGATTCTGCTAGTCGCTGTTTACATCCCCCCGACCTCCAACAACAGCGATAGAAATGCGGCACTTGGCGAACTGTACCGGGCCATCGGCGAACAACAGACGGCCCACCCAGACGGCTTCACCGTCTTTGCTGGAGATTTCAACCACGCAGATCTTAAGACTGTCCTTCCCAAACTACATCAGCATGTTGACTTCCCAACAAGAGGAGACAACATTTTGGATCTGGTCTACACAACCCACAAAGGAGCGTACAAGGCCCCCCCTCCCCCACATCACCGTCATGCTAATGCCAGCATACAGACCCAGAGGGAAAGTCTCCAGGCCGGTTGTGGAGCAGGTCGTGTGGCCAGAGGGCCTCCTGCGCTCTCCAAGACTGCTTTGAATCAACAGACTGGGGGATGTTGAACAGGCAGCCACAGACAGCGACCACACAGACATGGGGAGTACACGGACACGGTTACTTCCTACATCAGCAAGTGTATCGATGATGTGACCCACGTCAAGACCATCACCACCCGCGCTAACCAGAAGCCGTGGCTAACAGGGCAAGTCCATCGGCTGCTGAGGACCAGGAACAAGGTCTTCAGAGCTGGAAACGAAACGGACCTCAAAACAGCGAGAGCCAACCTGTCCCACGGCATCAGGAAAGCAAAAAGGTCCGACACAAAGAAGATAACCCGGCACTTTAAAGACAGCAGAGACACACGCAGCCTGTGGACGGGCGTCCAGACCATCAGACTATAAACCCACGCCACAGAGCAGCGACATCTCTCTGCTCAACAACCTCTACAGCTGGTTTGCACGGTTCGAAGCACAGAACAGCACTCGTCCCCACAAGACTCCGCCCCCCCCAGGACCAGGTCCTGTGCCTGTCTGCTGCCAGCGTGAAGAGGACTCTTTCGTCCATCAACACCCACAAGGCAACAGGTCCAGACAACATCCCTGGTGGTGTGCTGAAGGACTGCGCAGAGGAGCTTAAGGACGTCTTCACGGACGTCTTGAATACTTCTCTGAGACAAGCTGTTGTCCCATCTTGCTTCAAGGCAACCACCATCATACCCGTGCCAAAGAAACCCAGTCCGTCCTGCTTCAACGACTATCGTCCAGTGGCCCTGACCCCCATAATCATGAAGTGCTTAGAGCGACTCGTCATGTCGCACATCAAGTCCCCCCCCCCCCCCCACCCTGGACCCTTTCAGTTCGCATACCGGGCCAAACGGTCCACGGAGGATGCAATCTGCTCTGCTCTCCACCCAGCCCTCACCCACCTGGACAAAAAAGACTCCTATGTTAGAATGATGTTCATAGACTTTAGCTCAGCATTCAACTCCATCATCCCACAACAACTCATCTGCAAACTGGACCAGCTGGGGCTCAACACCTCGCTGTGCAGCTGGCTGCTGGACTTTCTCAGTGAGAGGCCACAAGCGGTACGTGTCGGCAACAACACCTCGAGCAGCATCCCGCTGAGCACAGGCCCTCAGGGCGGTGGGCTCAGTCCTCTTCACCCTGCTGACTCACGACGGCAGAACCACCCACAGCACCAATCACATGGTCAAGTCTGCAGACGACACGACATTGATAGGTCTCATCACTAGGGATGGGTATCGTTTGGGTTTTTTCCGATACCGGTGCCTGAACCGATACTTTTTTTTTTAAACGTACAATGAGGACATTAAAAACCTCTTTGGCCATATTCCCTGTAGAAGCCGTTATATGATGTGATATATCATGTGCAGACCTTATAGGGTTAACCTGTCACTGTGTTGATGGGCAGAGAGAACAACCAATCAGAGGGCCTGAAGATGACACGTGACACAAAGTTTTGCTTCTGACAGCGAGAGCTCCTCTGACACAAAGTGATGCCCCGCGGTCTTTACTCCTCCGTTATTATATTCCCGGTGACACCGGGTAAACAGCCGGGACCGCTGCACACACACACATCTGCTAGCATACTGTCACGCACGTAGCTTGTAGCTCGCGCTAGCTACGAGCTAGCTTAAACATGGTTATAAAGGCTAATTTATTATTTCATGGCCTACTTTTATGAATGCAAGACTTGTAATCAACGTTCCGGTACTAATCTGACTTCTGGCTGCTCTTTTATTCACCGGTCTCCCCGTGTTCAGGGGGCCGGTGACGGTCTCCCCGTCGCGTCCAGCATGATGCTGCTGTGCTCTGCACGGGGTCACGTGGTCACACAGGCCACGCCTCCGCTGTCAAAGTTAAACGTGATTGGCTCGTAACCTGCTGACAGGGCGGAGTCAGAGAAGTTCACAACAATAGTTTTTGTCAATTTCAATCGGCTCAGGCACCGGAAAGAAGCCCCGACATGTGCGCTGCGTTTCGATCCGGGTAATACCGGATGTGTTGGAACCGGTGCCACATTAGCACCGGTTTCCGGTACCCAAGCCTAGTCCTCACCAATGATGATGAGACCCTCTACAGGAGGGAGGTCCACCTTCTGACCACGTGGTGCGGAGTCAATAACCTCCTGCTCAACAACACAAGACCAAGGAGGTCGTTGTTGACTTCCGGAAAGGCCACACCACCACCACTGACCATCAACGGTGCGGACATGGAGCAGGTCAGCAGCACCAGCCTCCTGGGGGTGGTGAGGACCTCTCGTGGACAGCCAACACCACATCGCTGGCTAAGAAGGCCCAGAGGCGCCTCTACTTCCTCCGGAAGCTGAGGAAAGCAGAGAGCCCCCCCCCCCCATCCATCATGTGCACCTTCTACCCCATGGAGAGCCTCCTGACCAGCTGCTCCCTGTGGGGGGGAGGAGCAGGAGAGCCCTGCAGCGCAGTGATGCAGCGGGGAGGATCATGCCCCCCCCCCCCCCCCGCAAGACATATACAACACCCGCCTCACCCGCAAAGTGACCACCATAGTGAGCAGCGCCGCCGCTCCCATAACGCGGTGCGCGTAGGGCACCACGTCCTGGGGGGCACCACACAATAGGCAACTAAAAAATCCTCATAGTTATAATAATTACGGCGATATTATTTCAGTCTACCGCTCGCATCGCTCTGCGCGCGCCGACACATCCGCGTTTAGCAGGTGAGCACACACTCTCACCAGCACCAGCTTCACCTCCAGCTTCACCACCAGCTTCACCTCCAGCTTCACCACCAGCTTCACCACCAGCTTCACCACCAGGCTGACCACCAGCTTCACCACCAGCTTCACCTCCAGCTTCACCACCAGCTTCACCTCCAGCTTCACCACCAGGCTGACCTCCAGCTTCACCTCCAGCTTCACCACCAGGCTGACCTCCAGCTTCACCACCAGCTTCACCACCAGCTTCACCACCAGCTTCACCACCAGGCTGACCACCAGCTTCACCACCAGCTTCACCACCAGCTTCACCACCAGGCTGACCTCCAGCTTCACCACCAGCTTCACCACCAGCTTCACCACCAGCTTCACCACCAGGCTGACCTCCAGCTTCACCACCAGCTTCACCACCAGCTTCACCACCAGGCTGACTCCAGCTTGAACTCTCCACCACCACCCTGACCTCCAGCTTCACCTCAGGCTGCCTCCAGCTTCACCTCCAGCTTCACCTCCAGCTTCACCACCAGCTTCACCTCCAGCTTCACCACCAGGCTGTCCGGAAGCTGAACTCTCTCCCCATCCCCCCACCCCGTCCTCCCTCAGACTCACATGTCTGAATGTTGCCCGTCCAATTTATGTTGTCTATATGTTTACATGTTCTTTTACTGTGTTGCACTTTATGTTGTCTATTCACTTTATGTTGTCTAGTCACTTTATGTTGTCTAGTCACTTTATGTTGTCTGGTCACTTTATGTTGTCTATTCACTTTATGTTGTCTATTCACTTTATGTTGTCTAGTCACTTTATGTTGTCTATTCACTTTATGTTGTCTATTCACTTTATGTTGGACAGAAGAGAAACGCAATTTCAATCTTCTGTATGTTTGCACGTATGAAATTGACAAATAAAACTGACTTTGACTTGACATTGATATATATATATATATATATATATATATATATATATATATATATATATATATATATATATATATATGTGTGTGTGTGTGTGTGTGTGTGTGTGTGTGTGTGTGTGTGTGTGTGTGTGTGTGTGTGTGTGTATATATATATATATATATATATATATATATATATATATAGGGTGTAGTTTAATGTCTTGTTGTGAGATGGACAGCATGGGCCCTCCTCCTTCAGCTCAGTGGTGGGTTCATAACGGATCCTAATGGCTCCTAATGGATCCTGGTGGACCCTGATGGATCCTAATGGATCAGCAGGGGGAGGGGGGGCAGGTAGAGGGGGGGGGGCAGCAAGTGGAGGGGGGGGGGGGGTCAGGTAGACTATGCCGATGACACCCACCTGATCTTCTCGTTCCCACCGTCTGAAACACAGGTGTCAGAATCTCTGCCTGTCTGAGCGACATCTCTCAGTGGATGTCTGCTCACCACCTGAAGATCAACCCTGACAAGACCGAGCTACTGTTCCTACCAGGGAAAGGTTCCCCCACCCACGACCTGACCACCACCTCCACCAGCTCCGTGTTGGCCCCTACCCTGACTGAACCCCACTCAGGACCTGACCACCACCTCCAACAGCTCCGTGTTGGCCCCTACCCTGACTGAACCCCACTCAGGACCTGACCACCACCTCCAACAGCTCCGTGTTGGCCCCTACCCTGACTGAACCCCACTCAGGACCTGACCACCACCTCCAACAGCTCCGTGTTGGCCCCTACCCTGACTGAACCCCACTCAGGACCTGACCACCACCTCCAACAGCTCCGTGTTGGCCCCTACCCTGACTGCCAGGAGCCTCGGGGTGACGCTAGACAGTCAACTCTCCCTGACGGCCCACATCGCTGCGACAACGTTCCTGTAGGTACATGCTGCACAACATCTGGAGAACACAACCTCTTCTGACCCAGAAGGCGGTGCAGGCTCTGGTCCAGGCTCTGGTCCAGGCTCTGGTCCAGGTTCTGGTCCAGGCTCTGGTCCAGGTTCTGGTCCAGGTTCTGGTCATTTCGCACCTCGACTACTGCAACTCCCTCCTGGCTGCTCTACCTGCTAAGGCCATCCGGCCTCTGAGCTCCTCCAGAATGCAGCAGCTCGACTGGTCTTCAGCCTCCCGAGGTTCACCCACACCACTCCACTCCTCCACCCACTCCACTCCTCCACCCACACCACTCCGCTCCTCCGCTCTCTCCATGGTTCCCGGTGGAGCAGCATCCTCTTCAGAACATTGGTTCTTGGTACCGTGCTCTGAACGGACCGGGCCCCGTCTACATCCTGGATGTGGTCACACCGTACACCCCGGCACGTTCGCTCCGCTCGGCAACAGCCAACCGACTTGTGACTCCGTCACCTCCATCTCATCACTACATCAGACTGTCTGCTGTCCTGGCTCCTGATTGGTGGAGCCAGCTCCCCACTGACACCAGGACAGCAGGAAGTCTCTACATCTTCACCGGAAACTGAAAACGCACCTTTAGACTATATCTGGATTAAACACAGACTATCACTTTAGTAGCACTTGAATGGCTCTTATTGTGGTACTTTAGTAGTTTGACTATGATGAGGAAATGTTACTTTCTGTATTCTTGTTGTTCTTAGTTTGTCCTCTAGGTTGAAATGCACTTATTGTAAGTCTCTTTGGATAAAAGCGTCTGCTAAATGACATGTGATGTAATGTAATGTAGAGGGGGGGGACCAGTAGGTGGAGCCTGTAGAGGGGGGGGGGGGGGCTGGGCCCCAGTGGAGCAGAACCGTGCGGCGCTGCAGAGTTCCCTCGTGCTGCTCGCCGATCTCTGACCTCTGACCTCACGGTCCGATCCAACTCCTTCTGCTTGCATCTCATTTCACTCCCAACAAGTTAAAGATCGTTACATTTAGTGTTCAGAGACATCAGGGAGTCACTCTCAGGACCCAGGACACGCAAGGTCAACGCCACATGACCTCTGAGCCTGGAGCTCTGAAGGTCAACGCCACATGACCTCTGAGCCTGGAGCTCTGAAGGTCAACATACGACTTTGTTTCTGTCCACTTTGCCTCTTTAAGAACTTTAACATCTCCGCTCTCTTCTCTGTGTTGTTAAACTGTGAATCACTTCCTGTTCCGGGTCTACAGCATCAGTAGCAGACTTACAAAATAAAAGCCTGTGAGCAACACACTTTTACAATAATAACATAAATAATAATCCTGCGTTAACGCACGATAAAATAATTGTCGGCGTTAATTAAGTGATGCATTAACGTGCCCAAAACAATGTGTCACTGGCGGTGCGTCCATAGAGGGCGCCGCCCCTCTTAAGATTTTGATATATACTGTCATAAACATTATAAACCAAATCCTTTAAATAATAAATACACGGTGTTGACCGTCAGCCGTCAACAACACTGAAGTTAATGTGACCACAAATAACATATCGCCACTCTTCATCACTGAGAGAAGCCCCTCCCCCTTTATGGGCACCGGCCCAACGTGTGTGTGTGTGTGTGTGTGTGTGTGTGTGTGTGTGTGTGTGTGTGTGTGTGTGTGTGTGTGTGTGTGTGTGTGTGTGTGTGTGTGTGTGCAAGGAAGGCTTCTCATTGGCGGATGAAAGGTGAATCTTGGGGCACAAAAATGTGCGCCCCGGAGAGCTGCGCGGGCAGGATGCTAACGGAGCTGTTGGCTAACGAAGCTATTGGCTAACGGAGCTGTTGGCTAACGGAGCTGTTGGCTAACGGAGCTGTTGGCTAACGGAGCTCAGGGAGTCATGCCTGTTTAGTTTCCTCTGTTGTTCAAAGTCCTGGGACTGAAACTCTCTGGACTACAACGGGCTGAGGAACTAAAGAGCTTCAGACACGTGGAAGAAGCACGAATCCTGTCGCAGTTATCTAGCTAACAGCCTGAAGCTAACGAGCTAACAGCATGAAGCTAACAGCATGAAGCTAACGAGCTAACAACATGAAGCTAACCCTGGAGAGCAGAGCAGCAGGAGACCGAACTGCATCCAAACACAACGAAGAGGTTCTGAAGAACAGACACAAACCTCCAGAATAATGAACCAGGTTGGTCAGACATGATGATTTAACCAGAGTTATGAGTAACCTGTGAAGCCCCATGTTCCTCTATGAAGCTCTTTATTGAGTAACCTGTGAAGCCCCATGTTCCTCTATGAAGCTCGCTGTGTTCTTCAAGTAAAGACGTGTGTTCTACTCTATTCTACTCAGAACCTCTTCTCTTCTCATTGTTGAGGGATATTTAAACCGTGTCGCCCAACTGACCCCAAAAAGATTCACCAGCCGCCACTGGTCACTATACAATATGTCACAGTACTATGGGTCCCTATGACACTCAATAAGGGGGGGGGCTCATTGGGGGAGGGGAGCCACACACCCACCTGTCAATCAAACCTCCACAGGCTAAATCCAGCCAGGGCCTCTGGGACACTCAGGTTACAGGGAGGCTCACTGGCCACACAGGCCACGCCCCCACTGCACTGCATGTGTGTGTGTGGGTGTGTGTGTGTGTGTGTGTCCAGCCCAACACACACACACTCTATGGATGAATTCTAATTGTAAACATGTGTTTTTCCCTTCCATCTAATCAATAAGAGATCAAACAAACCAAGATGGCAACAGTTCAGCCAGCTGGGGACCCAGGTGTCCTCCTCTTCCTCACCTGAGGACCAGGGGGGACCCAGGTGTGTGCTCCTCTTCCTCACCTGAGGACCATGAGGGACCCAGGTGTGTCCTCCTCTTCCTCACCTGAGGACCAGGGGGGACCCAGGTGTCCTCCTCTTCCTCACCTGAGGACCAGGAGGGACCCAGGTGTGTCCTCCTCTTCCTCACCTGAGGACCAGGGGGGACCCAGGTGTCCTCCTCTTCCTCACCTGAGGACCAGGAGGGACCCAGGTGTGTCCTCCTCTTCCTCACCTGAGGACCAGGGGGGACCCAGGTGTGTCCTCCTCTTCCTCACCTGAGGACCAGGGGGGACCCAGGTGTGTCCTCCTCTTCCTCACCTGAGGACCGGCCCCTCCAGCTTCAGGCTCATGGTTGCTGATCCGTGTCAGGTGACGTAAAGTAGTCCCTCAGAGCCCGACCGGCGGAGGGTTCGTTACACCTGAAGCCGGCACTTCAAAGACATGATCACATGAGTGTGAAGAGGCAGCGCGAGGCGCGCGACCCGTCCGCAGCTACCAATTAAACAAAGAGGAGCAATTAACAGGCACGCGGAGGGACACGACGTGAGGGGAGGCTCCGGACCACCGACCGGACCACCGACCGGACCACCGTCCGTGATTCGGACCGTGATCTCGCGGTGTCGCGTCTCTGCTCCGCGAGCCGAGCGGCTCGTCGGTGCCGTCAGGCTGCCCTCCTCACCGGGAGGAGAGACGTTCAGCACCGGGAGCTCCGGAGAGCTCGCAGCGCGGCACGGAGCTCCTCCCGGTGCTCCTCCCGGTGCTCCTCCCGGTGGTCCTCCCGGTGCTCCTCCCGGTGGTCCTCCCGGTGGTCCTCCCGGTGCTCCTCCCGGTGGTCCTCCCGGTGGTCCTCCCGGTGGTCCTCCCGGTGCTCCTCCCGGTGGTCCTCCCGGTGGTCCGTGTTTAACGACAGCGGACCTCGCCTAAGCTAATGCTAGCTGCCAGTGTAATGCTACCGAGCTGCTAGCAGCGACCAGCACACACACACACGCACACACGCACACACGCACACACACGCGCGCGCGCAACACCCGGGCGGCGGGACGCACCTTTCGCCGGTGCGGGTCGGCTCGTCTGCGTGCGGCTGCGTTCAGGTGTTGCTCAAAGATGGAGTCCTGTGGTTCCGGTAACCCTCCGGTGCTCCGTGCTCTCCGGTGGTGCTGAAGCTGCGTCCGGTGGAGGCTTCCTCACGCTGCCTGCGAGATAGTGAGCCCCGCCGAGAGCCGCCGCTAACACGGAGCGGGCAGGTGCAGAAGATGGTGCGCTAGTAGCGGAACGCCTTGCGAGATAGTGCGCCGTGTGGCAGGGTCGGCCAATCAGAGCCTCCGACGTTGACGCATGCGCGGTTCCACCTGTGAGGCTGCGCCGTGAACACCGGATGGGTTCAGGCCCGCGCCCCCCCCTCCCCCCGGGGGGCGGTGCAGCCGCCGGGCTCTACACCGGAGCACAGTAGAAAGATGGAGAGATCATGAATGTTACATTACATGACATCACATGTCATGTAGCAGACGCTTTTATCCAGAGAGACTTACAATAAGTGCATTTCAACCTAGAGTACAAACTAAGAACAACAAGAATACAGAAAGTTACATTTCCTCATCATAGTCAAACTACTAAAGTACCACAATAAGAGCCATTCAAGTGCTACCAAAGTGAAAGTCTGTGATTAATCCATGTTCGAGGTGACGTCGACACCTGCGTGACGTCACTCCATGAGGTCATCACCAGCTCAGCTGTGTGGAGCAGGTGAGGGGGCCCCGGTGTGTGCCGGTAGCATTTAGCTTTTGTATTATTTTATTAATACGTGTTGTAATTATTTAAAATAATAAACTGAGCAAAACAAAATCTAATCATAAATAATCACTTTGATGTCGGATCAGGTTTATCACACCTGGAGTTACCTGGAGACGCCTTAAGGAGTCACAAAACACAACTAACACACTTTATAGTTATTATTGTTATTGTTATTATTATTGTTATTATTATTATTATTGTTGTCATTATTATTGTTATTATTGTTGTTGTCATTATTATTATTGTCATTATTGTTATTGTTATTTTATTATTATTGTCATTATTATTTGTATTATTTTTTTCTTATTGTTATTATTATTGTTATTATTATCGTTATTTTTTTATTATTGTCATTATTATTATTGTTATTGTCATTATTATTATTATTATTATTATTATTATTATTATTATTATATGCACTGAAGTTACACTAAGTTCACAGTGTCTCTCATCCAGTGAGTCTGAGCAGCTGTCAACTACTTTGTTATATTTAGATGAAGGCGATCGCCATGGTGACGCTGCAGCTGAGAGCATCCAGTGTGTGTGCACTAAGTATACAAGGGTGTGTGTGTGTGTGTGTCTGTCTGTCTGTCTGTGTGTGTGTGTCTGTGTGTGTGTGTCTGTGTGTGTGTGTGTGTGTGTGTGTGTGTGTGTGTGTGTGTGTGTGCGCACACACTTATATAAAACCCTTCCGTTTCCAACAGCCATCCCTCCAGAGGAGGAGGAGGAGGAGGAGGAGGAGGAGGAGGAGCTCTCATCAGGAGACGCTCTCTCCACACAATGAGGTCATCGATAATTTGGGGATGAATCATAACGTTTTCAGACTGTTGGCTCTCAGTGTGAGAAAGAGACAAGGGTAGAAGGAGGAGTAGGAGGAGCTGCAGGAGGAAACTCCTCAGAGCACCTCCTCACACAGCTCCTCTCCTCAGAGCTCCTCACAGAGCTCCTCCTCACACAGCTCCTCCTCTCCCCATAGTTTAGCTGCTCTATACATAAAGAGATTTAATATATAAAGCCAGACTAGACTCATCGGTGACAACATGGAGACGACAGGAGAGACACCTGTGTGTGTGTGAAACATCACACACACACACACAGTGATGACATCATGCTCCTGTGAGTAGTGATGACATCATGCTCCTCTGAGTAGTGATGACATCATGCTCCTGTGAGTAGTGATGACATCATGCTCCTCTGAGTAGTGATGACATCATGCTCCTGTGAGTAGTGATGACATCATGCTCCTGTGAGTAGTGATGACATCATGCTCCTCTGAGTAGTGATGACATCATGCTCCTGTGAGTAGTGATGACATCATGCTCCTGTGAGTAGTGATGACATCATGCTCCTCTGAGTAGTGATGACATCATGCTCCTGTGAGTAGTGATGACATCATGCTCCTCTGAGTAGTGATGACATCATGCTCCTGTGAGTAGTGATGAGACAGAGAGACCTCTTGTGTGGAGGCCTGTAAGGGTCCAGAGCCTCAGGTCCACCAGCAGCTGCCCTCTGATTGGCTGAGGCCTGTGTGGTCCAGAGGAACTTTACGAGCGTGTCGAAGGCCACCTTGTCCGTTGTCATGGTGATGTGTTCCCCCTGAATGTGAGGGGGAGATATGCACACACACATACACACAGGGGGGGGGCTCTAATGATGTGAGCAAAGGTCACCGTGGAAACCAAAATGTGACCGGCGAGGTCGCTTAGGGGATGCAAACTTGTAATGGATTTGCAAATAAATTGAAGAATGAACAAGTTGCCGTCCAGAGAGGATAAGAACAAGACGCCGTGAGGGGTTCTTATATACCTGTGTTGGGGCAAGAGAGCAGCAGGGGCGGGGCTTAAGAGGGCGGGGCTTAATGGTAACTCATGGTCAGTGACGTCCTCTAAACTATATTCAATTCACTTCACTTTATTTGTAGAGCCCATTTTCACAAATTATAAATGTGTCTCAGAGCTTTACAATCTGTACACATAGACATCCTGATCTTTGACCTTTGACCTCACATGGGATCAGGAACAACTCCCAAACAACCCTCCACTAAACTCTAAGGTCTCTCCAGTCCAAACACAGTGAAGTGACTCCTCCCCTCAACGGGGAAGATGACGCGCTTCACGCGGCTTCGGACTGAAGATCATTTCTGATCGGATCGTTAGTTTAATTCAGGGAAGAGGATTACATCACTCAGCCTGGAGAGGACCAATCAGCAGCGAGATGGTCACACACTCAGCTATTAGAACCAGTTTCAATGGGAGACGCAGTATTAACCCAGATCACACACACACACACACACACACACACACACACACACACACACAGCCTGTGACCTGCTGCAGGCCTGGCTGTGTTTCCTCCTCGCTCCTCTAGAGGGAGCCTGTGAGCCTCTGGGCAGAGACGAGCTCAACCAGGTGAGCACATTCTCTCACAGCTCACCTGAGGCCCGACGTCCAGAGGGCCTCTGCCTGTTGGTCCTGGAGGGTCCGAGGACACCTTAAGACGGCCTGCTGGTCACGTGACGTTAGTGACACGTGTTTACAGCTCTGGGAGACGTCCAGGACTCATCATGTGACTGACGGGAGAAGAACGAAGAATTAAATTCAGATTCCACCTTTATGTTCATAAATAATGTTTTGTGGTGTTTGTTCTGTAATGGCAGTTAATGGCCAGCAGAAGGCGGTAGTGCTATGTCTCTATAGTGGGAGGACACAGACAGGAGGGGCATCATATTTGTAATCAAACGTTGTATAACTCTCCTAAATGTATATATATATATATATATATATATATATATATATATATATATATATATATATAGATTTATGTATTAAGGAGATGTGTAAAATATGAACACTGGAGAAGTGGAATAAGTATAACAATTCTGCATGCTTGGCCTCTTTGACCTCTTTGACCTCTTTGACCTCTTTGACTTCGTCAGTATTTTTTTGCAGCAGTTTTATTTTATTTATTTCACCAATTTAAAAAAACGGACTTAAAGAACTTCCTTTGGAGACGAAGACAAGACAAATTAAAACTTCATAAAGAATGGAAAGGAAAATAAATCTACCTCCAGAAAATAGAATTGTCCCTTCAGCTGGAAAAGGAGCTTTACTCGAGTCTTTACTCGAGTAAAGCTCCTCGTGTCTCTACTTTGTTTGAGTGTTTATCAGTGTAGACATGCTCAACATGACCCTGAAGGTGACCTTAAGAGATGGCTCATTAGGGTCAGCTGTGAGGAGATGTTTTAATGCTCATTATTATTATCAGATTGATCATGAGTTCTTCATAATAATCCTAATTACTGCGATCTGAACGCTCCTCTGCACCCGGCGTTCCTACGGGATCAACATCCCGTGACTTGATTACAGAGTTGTGTTTTAATGAGTTGAGAATAGTTTACAGGTCATTAAACCAGCGAAGATGAGGAAGATCTCATGGATCCATAGACGTCACCTTCATCATGATTTCGAGGAGAGGGACCTGCTTTTTTAAATGTAATTAAGCGTATGAATTAGTGTTGGAGAACTTGTATTATAACTTCATAGTTCAGAACTACATTTAAGATTTTAATGGAGAAAAAGAGAAGACCTCTGTGAGGAGAGAGATGACCTCTGTGAAGAGAGATGACCTCTGTGAGGAGAGATGACCTCTGTGAGGAGAGAGATGACCTCTGTGAGGAGAGATGACCTCTGTGAAGAGAGATGACCTCTGTGAGGAGAGATGACCTCTGTGAAGAGAGAGATGACCTCTGTGAGGAGAGATGACCTCTGTGAAGAGAGAGATGACCTCTGTGAGGAGAGATGACCTCTGTGAAGAGAGATGACCTCTGTGAGGAGAGATGACCTCTGTGAAGAGAGAGATGACCTCTGTGAGGAGAGATGACCTCTGTGAAGAGAGATGACCTCTGTGAGGAGAGATGACCTCTGTGAAGAGAGAGATGACCTCTGTGAGGAGAGATGACCTCTGTGAAGAGAGATGACCTCTGTGAGGAGAGATGACCTCTGTGAAGAGAGATGACCTCTGTGAAGAGAGAGATGACCTCTGTGTGCATCTCGGGTCTGTGAGTTGAAGTACATACTCTTGCCTTGGTGGTGCCTGATGTCAAGATGACTCCGTCTCCTGTGCTTATAGGCACTAACACCCTTGATGTCCTTTATGAGAAGTACGTGGAAGACAACATGTCCGTTCATCACCCGCTTCCATATGGATACAGAGCAGTCTTGAACATTCTGGAATTCAGGCATAAACAGACACTCTCTCCATTAGTTGCAGCCCGAAGTGTCATTGAGCAAGGCACTGAACCCCCAGCTGCTCCCCGGGCGCATCACTGCAGCCCACTGCTCCTTCATAACGAAGGACGGGTCAAATGCAGACACGAATTTCCCCATTGTGGGATCAATAAAGTATACATTATTATTATTATTATTAACAGCCATTGTGACATTATCAGAATGCATGGAATAACCCCACAAACTATCCCAGCTGGGAGAACTGTGGCTGTGGAAGGGATTGCAGCTACATCTTGGCAATCTGAAAGAAATGTCATTGTTGAGCATCCGTCTTCCTTTTCTTTGCCTGGCGGGTTAACAATCAAATCATGTCTGGTTGATGTTCCCAAGTCTCAACCATGTCAGTTGCCGACTATTGTAACCAATGAATCTGATGATGATATTATCATCCCTGCTAGAGCTGTCATTGCAGAGATGAGTGCCATCCAGAACATCATTTCCAGAGAAAACATGGTTGCTGACGCAGGCGAATGGCGGCATACATCTCTAAAACCAGGTATGAGTTTCAATTTTGGCGACTCCCCACTTTCACCCGAATGGAAAGATCGCATTGCAACCAAACTTCGCAGTATGCCGAGGTTTTTGCACAACATGATCTTGACTTCGGCAGAACTGAGAAAGTGACTCACCAATTCAATTCAATTCAATTCAATTCAGTTTATTTGTATAGCCCAGTTTCACAAATTACAAATTTGTCTCAGAGTGCTTTACAGTCTGTACACATAGACATCCTGACCTTTGACCTCTGACCTCACATCAGACCAGGAACAACTCCCAAATAACCCTTCAGGGGAAAAAAGTGAGGAACCCTTGAGGAGAGAACAGAGGAGGATCCTCTCCAGGATGGACAGAACAATAGATGTCATGTGACCAGAAGACAGATTTAGAGTTAAAACACATTCAAGGAATCTGACAGTTTATCAATAGTTCATATTTAGGCATATTCCACCATGGAGAGTTTGGAGACCTCCCGAGTGGAGGAGTGGGCGGAGTCCCAGCAGTGGGCGGAGTCTCTACAGTGGACAGAGTCTCAATAGTGGGCGGAGTCCCAGCAGTGGGCGAAGTCTCAACAGTGGGCGGAGTCCCATCAGTGGGCGGAGTCTCTACAGTGGGCGGAGTCCCAGCAGTGGGCAGAGTCTCAACAGTAGGCGGAGTCCCAGCAGTGGGCGGAGTCTCAACAGTGGGCGGAGTCCCACCAGTGGGCGGAGTCTCAACAGTAGGCAGGTGAAGCTGGTTCCATAAAAGAGGAGCTTGATAACTAAAGGCTCTGGCTCCCATTGTACATCTTAAGACTCTAGGAACTACAAGTAGCCCCGCATTTAGTGAGCAGCTCTCTGGTGGGGCGATACGGTACTACAAGCTCCTTAAGATATGATGGAGCATCACCAATTAAGGCTTTGTAAGTTAAGAGAAAAATTTAAAAAGTGATTCTTGATGTTACAGGGAGCCAGTGCAGAGCAGCTAGTGCAGGAGTCATGTGATCTCTTTTCTTAGTTTAGTGAGAACACGAGCTGCAGCATTCTGGATCAACTGGAGGGACCTAAGAGACTTATAGAGCAGCCTGATAATAAGGAGTTGACCTAAGAGACTTATAGAGCAGCCTGATAATAAGGAGTTGACCTAAGAGACTTATAGAGCAGCCTGATAATAAGGAGTTGACCTAAGAGACTTATAGAGCAGCCTGATAATAAGGAGTTGCAGTAATCCAGTCTCGAAGTAACAAACGCGTGAACCAATTTCTCTGCATCTTTTATAAACAAGATGTTCCTGATTTTTGAAATATGACGTAGATGAAGAATGCAGTCCTTGAGATGTTCTTCAGGTGGAGTTAAAGGACAAGTCCCGATCAAAGATAACACCGAGATTCTTTACAGTGGTGTTGGATGCTAGAGTAATGCCATCTACAGAAATCACATCACCAGATAATTGATCTCTGAGGTGATCACAGTAGAATTACTTTGGTTTTGTCTGAGCTTAACATCAAGAAGTTGCCGGTCATCCATGTTTTTATGTCACTAAGACATGCTTGAATTTTAGTGAGTTGGTTAGTCTCCTCTGGTTTTATCGATAGATATAGTTGAGTATCATCTGCCTAACAATGAAAGTTTATGGAGTGTTTCCTGATAATGTTGCCCAAAGGAAGCATGTATAAGGTCAATAGAATTGGTCCAAGCACAGAACCTTGTGGAACTCCGTGACTAACGTTGGTGGTCATCGAGGCTTCATCCTTTACAAATACAAACTGAGATCCATCTGATAAATAGGATTTAAACCAACTTAGTGCGGTGCCTGAAATACCAATCGACTGCTCCAGTCTCTGTAATAGGATGTTATGGTCAATGGTGTCGAATGCAGCACTAAGGTCTAACAAGACCAGTACAGAGAGGAGTCCTCTATCAGGACTAAGGTCTAACAAGACCAGTACAGAGATGAGTCCTTTATCTGCTGCCATTAAGAGGTCATTGGTAATCTTCACCAGTGCTGTCTCTGTGGTGTTTTCTAAATCCTGACTGAAACTCTTCAAATAAACTATTCTGATGTAGGAAGTCACACAACTGATGTGAGACCACTTCCTCAAGGATCTTAGAGAGGAAGGGGATGTTAGAGATCGGTCTGTAGTTAGCCAAAACCTCTGGATCCAGAGCAGCTTCTTCAGGAGAGGTTTAATGACAGCTACTTTGAAGGAATGTGGTACGTGGCCTGTTAACAAAGACACATTGATAATATCCAAAAGAGAGCTGCCAATTAAAGGCAAAACGTCTTTAAGCAGCCTAGTCGGGATAGGGTCCAAGAGACAGGTAGACAGGGTCCTAGAGACAGGTAGACGGGGTCCAAGAGACAGGTAGACGGGGTCCTAGAGACAGGTAGACGGGGTCCGAGAGACGGGTAGACAGGGTCTAGAGACAGGTAGACAGGGTCTAGAGACAGGTAGACGGGGTCTAGAGACAGGTAGACGTGTTAGAAGTAGAAACCATTGAAGATAATTGGTCACGGTTGATGGAGAAAAGCCATCTAAATATACACCAGGACATACAGGGGTTTCCAAAGCCGTTCCACTTGAGGACAGATTGGCACTGGTTAAGGGCAAGAGATTATTAATCTTGTCCCTAATAGTTTAATCTTCTCATTGAAGAAGTTCATAAAGTCATTACTCCTGAGGTCTAGAGGAATACTGGGCTCCACAGAGCTGTGACTCTCTGTCAGCCTGGCTACAGCTAAAGAGAAACCTAGGGTTGTTGTTCTTCTTCTCTTTTACTGATGAGTCATATTCTGCTCTGGCATTACGGAGGGCCTTCTTATAAGTTTTAAGACTATCTCGCCAAACTAAGCGGGATTCTTCCCGATTAGTTGAACGCCAAATGCTTTCAAGCTTTCGTGACGTTTGCTTTAATGTGCGGGTCTGAGGGTTATACCAGGGAGCAAACCTCCTCTTCCTCACCCTCTTCTTCTTCAGAGGGGCTATCAAGTCCAGTGTCAGTCTCAGTGAGCCTGTGGCACTATCAACAAGATGATCCATCTGGACTAAAGTTAGACCAGGAGTCCTCTGTTATATTGAGACATGGTATTGAATCAAGTGCAGAATGAATCGCTTCTTTAAATTTAGCTACAGCACTGTCAGTTAGACATCTGGTGTAGAAACTTTTGACTAGCGGTGTACACTCCGGTAGTATAAACTCAAAAGTTATAAGGCTGTGGTCTGACAGAAGAGGATTCTGTGGGAAGACCTTCAAATGCTCAATGTCAACGCCATATGTAAGAACAAGATCAAGCATGTGGCCAAAGCTGTGAGTGGGTTTCTGTACTCTCTGACGAAAGCCGATCGAGTCCAACAATGAGATGAATGCAGTACCTAGGCAATCATTATCAACATCCACATGAAGATAACATCTCCTACAATAATAACTTTATCAGTTTTAAGAACCAAACTTGATATAAACTCTGAACGTTCTGATATAAACTCTGAATATGGACCGGGTGGCCGGTACAGAATCACTAATAGAATCGGCTGTAATGTTTTCCAGGTTGGATGTGAAAGACTAAGAACAAGGCTTTCAAATGAGTCGTAATTTAATTTAGGTTTATGATTTATTAAAAGGCTGGAGTCAAAGATGGCTGCTCCTCCACCTCCTCCACCTCCTGGAGGAATGTGAGTATTAACATGACTTGGAGGAGTCGACTCATTTAGGCAGACATATGCTTCATGGCGCAGCCAGGTTTCAGTTAGACAACATAAATCAATGTGATTATCTGTTATTAAATCATTTAGTAACACAGCTTTAGATGACAGAGATCTAATATTTAGGAGACCACATTTAATAGTCCTGTTTTGTTGCACTGCTGAAATAATGGTGTTAACTTGTATAAGGTTATTGTGTACGACTCCTCTTGTGTTTACTTTAGATTTATTTAATTTAAGTGGCCGTGGGACAGACACAGTCTTCACAGTCTCTATTCTAGAGTAATGGATGGGTAACTGCTCGACAAGAAGAGCAGAGAAGGGTGTTAAACTACAACTCTGCTCCCGGTTCCTGATCTGAATCCCGGGTTGTCATGGATACGGTGATCAACGTGGTTATATTCGCAGAAATGAGACGCGCTCCTTCCAACGTGGGATGGACGCCGTCTCTCCTCATCAGATCAGGTTTTCCCCAGAAAGTCTTCCAGTTGTCTACGTAGCCCACCTTATTCGCTGGGCACCACTTCCACAGCCAGCGGTTGAAAGACGACATACGGCTATATAATTTGTCAGTTCGCAAATTTGGGAGAGGGCCAGAGAAAATGACGGTCCGACAACGTCTTGGCATAAGCACACACCGATTCCACATTCATTTTACTGACTTCCGACCTACAGGCTCGGGCGTCGTTACCACCGGCATGTATTACAATCTGACTGAACCTACGCTCATCCTTAGCCAGCAGCTTCAAACCAGACTCCACGTCGCCCGCTCTGGCCCCCTGAGGCCCACTACCCTGGCCCCCTGAGGCCCACTACCCTGGCCCCCTGAGGCCCACTACCCTGGCCCCCTGAGGCACACTACCCTGGCCCCCTGAGGCCCACTACCCTGGCCCCCTGAGGCACACTACCCTGGCCCCCTGAGGCACACTACCCTGGCCCCCGGGAGGCACACTTCCCTGGCCCCCTGAGGCACACTACCCTGGCCCCCTGAGGCACACTACTCTGGCCCCCGAGGCACACTACTCTGGCCCCCTGAGGCACACTACTCTGGCCCCCTGAGGCACACTACCCTGGCTCCCTGAGGCACACTACTCTGGCCCCCTGAGGCACACTACCCTGGAGGGCGGGCTAACTAGCATAGCTGGCTGAGTTTCGATGGCGCGGAGCCGTGCATCTAACCCACTTAGACCCGCCTCCAACCTAGCAAATAAACTGCACTTGTTGCATGTATCGTTATCATTAAGGGAGGCAGGGAGATAACTATACATGAGACACACTAAGCAAGACGGAAAGAGAGGGAGAGAAGGAAGAGACATGCTGTAGCTGCGGAGCTTACCAGCGCGTTGAGACGATGCGTTCAGGAGCAGCTGGGAAAATCAGTCCTGCTCTCTGCTCTGCTCTCTGCTCTGCTCTCTGCTCTGCTCTGCTCTGCTCTCTGCTCTGCTCTCTGCTCTGTTAGACAGGTGTTGAGCAGAGAGAGATGGGACCACATCAAATTCACAGATGAAACCCCGTTCAAGCACACACCAAGACCTATTCATCCCCATGACATTGACGCTGTCCGTAAACATATTCAGGAACTCCTGGAAAGCGGAGTCATTCGTGAATCTGAATCTCCTTTTTCATCACCTATTGTGGTGGTCAGGAAAAAGAACGGCAATGTGCGACTTTGTATCGACTATCGCAAGCAGAACTTGAAAACCATCAAAGATGCTTATGCTATTCCTAAGCTTGAGGACACTTTCACCACACTCTCTGGGTCTAAGTGGTTCTCAGTACTTGACCTAAAGTCTGGTTACTACCAAATTGAAATAGAAGAAGCAGACAAAGCTAAAACTGCCTTTGTATGTCCTTTAGGATTCTGGGAATTCAATCGCATGCCACAAGGCATAACAAATGCACCAAGCACTTTCCAACGTCTTATGTAGAAGTGTATGGGTGAAATGAACCTGAAAGAAGTCCTTGTCTTCATTGATGACTTTTGATTATTTTTGCACCAACCTTGGAAGAACATGAAGCAAGGTTGCTGAAGGTGTTGGCTCGGCTGAAAGAGTTTGGTCTGAAGCTGTCTTTGGAAAGGTGCATATTCTTCCAACCAAAAGTCCGTTACTTGGGAGACGTAATTTCCCAAAACGGTGTTGAAACGGACCCAGCAAAGATTTCTACCCTTTCATCATGGCCAGTACCCAAAACTTTGAAAGACCTCTGGTCGTTTCTTGGTTTTGCGGGCTACTATAGAAGGTTCGTAAAGAATTACGCTGGTATTGTCAGACCTCTTCATGACCTTACCTCTGGATACCCACCAACGCAGAAGATATTGAAACCAACATTGAAATCAGGAAGATACTTGAACCCAAAGGAGCAGCTTGGTGCTCGGTGGTCATCTGCTTGTCAGCAGGCTTTTGAAACTATCATTCAGAAACTCACTACTGCACCAATTCTTGCTTTTGCCGATCCACAAAAGCCTTACCTTCTACATACAGATGCTAGCTCCACTGGTCTTGGAGCTGTGTTTTATCAAGAACAAGAAGGAATCGACAGAGTCATTGCTTATGCTAGCAGAGGGCTATCTCGTAGCGAATCCCGTTATCCTGCTCATAAACTTGAATTCCTTGCTCTCAAATGGTCAGTGACTGAGAAATTCAGTGACTATTTGTATGGAAACAACTTCACAGTTGTAACTGACAACAACCCCCTTACCTACCTCTTAACATCTGTTAAACTGGATGCAACTAGTTACAGGTGGCTTGCTGGACTATCCACTTTTTCCTTCAAAATCTTGTATCGTCCAGGCAAGCAAAATGCCGATACCGATGGTCTTTCTCGGAGACCTCATGGTGATCTGGCAGATGATCACAAGTCTCAAAAAGAGAGTGAACGAATCGGGAAATTCATTCATCAGCATATGTCTGACCCGGTACCAGTCTCTATTGACCAGCAGACCATTCAAGCAATCTGTGACAGACATCTCATTTATAGTGCAAATATAGATTCTTGTGATTATCATTTTGCCCTTGTTCAATCACTTTCTACTTCCATTGATGCACTACCTGACAGTTTTGTGAATGACGGTCAGTTTGGAACCTCAATCATTCTTCCACTTTCAGCAGTGGAAATGGCTGAAAAGCAGCGAGCAGACCAAACCATCGGACATGTCATATCACAATTGGAACATGGAAGGACACCGCCCCCTACGTGGAGGGAAGAGCTTCCTGATCTGCCTCTCCTCCGAGAATTAAACCGTTTGGAGCACCAGAACAATATTCTTATGAGGAAGAGACAAATAGGATCTCAATGCTCTCATCAACTTGTCCTACCACAGGAACTTAGAGACAAAGTTCTTACCAGTCTCCATGAGCATATGGGTCACCTAGGACTTGATAGAACCCTTGATCTTGTACGAAACAGATTTTATTGGCCAAGAATGTCTGCTGACGTTTACAAAAAGATCAAATCATGTGAAAGGTGTGTCAAAAGGAAATCATTGCCTCAGAAAGCCGCACCCCTTGTGAATATAAAAACAACAAGACCGTTGGAACTTGTTTGTATGGACTTCTTATCACTGGAACCAGACCAAAGCAAAATAAAGGACATTCTGGTTATCACAGACCATTTCACAAAATATGCAGTTGCCATTCCCACGGCAAATCAAAAAGCCAGGATAGTCGCAAAATGTCTATGGGACAACTTCCTTATTCACTATGGAATCCCAGAAAAACTTCACAGTGATCAAGGACCTGACTTTGAGTCACGGACAATAAAAGAACTGTGTGAAATGGCTGGAATTCACAAGATAAGGACAACTCCATACCACCCGAGAGGAGACCCGGTTGAGCGGTTCAATCGTACCCTGTTGAAAATGCTAGGAACCTTACCGAATCAGGACAAACCCCACTAGAAAGATTTTGTGAAACCCCTTGAACATGCATACAATTGCACCAAAAATGATGTCACTGGATTCTCTCCTTATGAACTCATGTTTGGACGACAACCACGACTACCAGTTGACCTAGCTTTTGGACTATCTGCCCAAAACCAGCGCACATCGCATTCTCAATATGTGCAAGACCTCAAGTCTCATCTGGAAGAAAGCTATAAAATAGCAACAGGAAAGGCTGAAAAGGTCATGCAAAGAAACAAGGCCAGATTTGACAGGCATGTGACTGCCTCAGACCTAACTGTGGGAGATTGTGTGTTGGTCAGGAATGTTCGTCTCAGAGGGAAACACAAACTTGATGACATGTGGGAATCTGATGCATACATTGTTGTAAAGAGAGCTGGTCATCTTCCGGTCTACACAGTCCGGCCTGAGACTAAAGACAAGCCTCTACGAACACTACACAGGAACCTTCTGTTACCCTGTGGGTACTTGACTTCTCCAAAAACTACCCCCTCTATAAACCCCCAGACAAACCCCTTCCACAAATCTTAACCCTCCTGACAATCATATGGAGATGGACCCACTCTCGGATGAAGAACAAAACCTTCCAGATCACTGGTACAGTGGTCCACCCAGCGCAGAACTTGCCAAATTCAAAACTATAATTAGCATTCAAAGAGATCCCATTATGGCACCTCTGAACATGGTTCCTACCACCCCAGAGAGCACACAGTGCACAGCCTCTGAGGATACAAACCAAGTGGCAGATGGGAATGATCTATCCAATTTACCTGATGAAGCCAACAGCCCTGAGGGCTCAGTCCCAACAGGAGGCATAGAACCTGGGTTAAACCTAACCACCAATGGTGCTGTGGAGGAAACAGCATATTCTCCTACCAACAGGGATTCAAACGTTTCCCTTGAACCTCCAGATATGGACGAAGATGGTGAGCTTCCTAGACGACGTCCAGTTGGAACCAGTAAACCACCAGACCGACTTAAATATGAAAAACGTGGACATCCAGTATTGAATATTAGTCAGTCACTGTTTCATGGATTAACTACCGTTTTTTCACATGTCCTAACAGATTTAGAATATCCCTTGTTGCACAATATCCAATTGACACCCAACCAGTTCCATGTAACGGGACGTACATGAGATTAGGGGGGGGGGTGTAACCCACTGATTGGTAGGAATAATTTTAGTTGGCCAATCTAGGACACGATTCCCTATAAATATGCGGGTCAAGGGAGGTCATTTCCTGTTTCGGTGCAGACGGGGTGAGTGAAGCATGAGTGTACCTCGATTTACTTTTTAGTTAATTTTGTTTTGAAGACTATGCTATGTGCTTAGTATATTTTGTGTAAATGTTAGAACCCCATTTTGGGTTAGGGTTAGATTACATGATGTTTCCTTTTCTGTTGTATTTCCCTGACATAGTCAGCGCTTTTGTTTAATGCTAATTACATTTGTTTGTGTATTAACTAAATGTTGTATGTGACCTTGCAGACAGCGGTCAGGTTTTTAATACGACGATACGGCCCTGTATCATTTGAAGATGGCGAGCTACGTTGGAGGAACCCAGCTCCCCCTGTGAAAAAGTTTCTTTTTGTTATACATATGTGTGATTGATTTATTTTTCTGTTTAGTAAAATACCGTGAACTCAATTATTTGCTTTTGTGTTTTTTTCACACACGACTTGAGCTCCTTAGAGTCTGAACCTGGAGAAAGATTTACTAGCTTTTGAAAATAACTATTGATATCGAGCCACAGGTTACATCTGTGAGAAGAGATGACCTCTGTGAGGAGAGAGATGACCTTTGTGAGGAAAAATGACCTCTGTGAAGAGAGATGACCTATGTGAAGAGAGAGATGACCTCTGTGAAGAGAGAGAGATGACCTCTGTGAGGAGAGAGATTACCTCTGTGAGGAGAGATGACCTCTGTGAAGAGAGATGACCTCTGTGAGAAGAGAGAGATGACCTCTGTGAACAGAGAGATGACCTGTGAAGAGAGAGAGATGACCTCTGTGAGGAGAGAGATGACCTCTGTGAGGAAAAATTACCTCTGTGAAGAGAGATGACCTATGTGAAGAGAGAGATGACCTCTGTGAAGAGAGAGAGATGACCTCTGTGAGGAGAGAGATTACCTCTGTGAAGAGAGAGAGATGACCTCTGTGAGAAGAGTGAGATGACCTCTGTGAGGAGAGAGAGATGACCTCTGTGAGGAGAGAGATTACCTCTGTGAGGAGAGATGACCTCTGTGAGAAGAGTGAGATGACCTCTGTGAGGAGATATGACCTCTGTGAAGAGAGATGACCTCTGTGAACAGAGAGATGACCTGTGAAGAGAGAGAGATGACCTCTGTGAACAGATAGATGACCTCTGTGAAGAGAGATTACCTCTGTGAGGAGAGATGACAATAGGCATAACAATAGAGATACCAAGAGGCAGTCGGCCTTACATACATGCTCCCTAAGTATATAATATAATATATGTATATACGTATATTTGTACATTTGTATATTTGCATATCTCTCCTCTGACGGCTGCAGCTCAGGAAGGAGGCTCTGGCTCTGGGCCAGTAGATTCTCCTCTTCAGAAACGTCTCTCGGATTCTCTGATTGTAGATTGAGTTAAAGATCACATGACGCGTGACTCAGAGACGACGTCATCGTGTGGTTGCTCAGCGACGCCGGGAATACCAAGAGGAAGGAAGAGGGAGGAGTCACAGCGGGGACGAGGCTCCACAGGGGGAGGGGAGGGGGAGGAGAGGGGGAGGAGGGGGAGGGGGTCCTACACGCAGTCCCGTCCAGAGGTTCAGACTGAAGGTCTTCAGGACATCAACAAGACAACAACACAACAACACAACAATACAACAACACAACCGCTGTATGGATCCTTTGTTTCCAGGTCAGTCAATAACATAATGGAATCAGAAAATGGGCCTGAAGGGAGAGAGAGAGCTCAGGGGAACATCTCTACCTCTCTCTCTCTCTCTTTCTCTCTCCCTCTCTCTACCTCTCTCTCTCTCTCTCTCTCCCTCTCTCTCCCTCTGTCTCTCTCCCTCTCTCTACCTCTCTCTCTCTCTCTCTCCTTCTGTCTCTCTCCCTCTCTCTCTCCTCTCTCTCTCTCTCCTCTCTCCCTCTCTCTCTCTCTCTCTCTCTCTCTCTCTCTCCTCTCCCTCTCTCTCTCCCTCTCTCTCTCTCCCTCTCTCTCTCCTCTCTCTCTCTCTCTCTCTCTCTCTCTCTCTCTCTCTCTCCCTCTCTCTCCCTCTCGTTACACAAAGTGCAGTTTCATTATTCTCTCCGATGCAGAAGTGAAACGTCTGCTGATATTTATTCATTACATTTATTTATTATTCATATATATTTCCTACGTGTTCTTTTTCAAATACTAAAAAAGTTATAAAAAGCAGAAAAGGGAATAAAACGTAAAAAAAAGTTTAAAAGTAATAAAAAGTAAAAAAGTAATGAAAAAGTAAAAAAGTAATGAAAAGTAAAAAAAAAAAATGTAAAAAAAGAAAAAAGTAGAAAAGTAAAGAAAAGTTAAAACGTCATAGAAAGTAAAAAAGGAATGAAAAGTTAAAAAGTAATAAACAGTAATAAAAAGTTCAAAAGTAATAAAAAAGTCAAAAGTCAAAAACTAATAAAAACTAAAAAACTAATCAAAACTAAAAAAGTAATAAACAAATCAAAAAGAAAAAATGAATAAAAAGGAAAAATCCTGAAAACTAAAAAAGTAATAAAAAGTAGAAAAGTAATGAAAAGTAAAATTATGAAAAAGTAAAAAAGTAATGAAAAGTTTTTTTTTTTAAATGTTAACAAAAAGAAAAAGTAGAAATTAATGAAAAGTAATACAATTTGTTTTTTTAAGGAAACAACAACAAATGTAGCCCCTGGGACAGAGTGGGAAACATTGTGCTCCACAAAGGCTGCAAAGACTCGATCCGTGTCTCGCTGCTGCATTCAGGAAGACGCCTTGTGGCGTGTTCTCCTGCTCGCCGCCCTCAGCCAATCAGCTGCAGGTAGACGCCCCCTGCTGCCCTGGGAGAGCCAGAGGGACGTCTCCAGGTCCAGAGCCGTCCCTCTGGCTCCGTAAAGATCAGACACAGATCAATCGTTATCCTCGCGGCGGAACGGTCCAAACTCGGACCGGCGACGTGGCATCGTTGTTGCCATAGCAACCGACCCCGATAACAGGAGGCAAGGCCGGAGCAGATTGTAGACGTTGCTGTGAACCTGTGTAGAGCTTCGTGTTGGTTGGTTGCCATGACGATCCGACATGTGCTCCTCCCCCCGCCGATGACCTCGGAGCACCGGCGATGCCCCGAGGTCACCTCTGAAGACGTGTTGTGTTCATGGTTATTAAAAGAGAGCGAGAGCACATTGTAACCGTGGAGCGAGAGATTACATCATCAGGACGGCAGGAAGGAAACAGGAGGAGAGCGTTTACCAGAGCAGCCCGTACCTCTCTCTCGCTCTCTCTCTCTCTCTCTCTCTCTCTCTCTCTGTGTTTGGAACCAGTCCTCATGAAGGCTGGGCCCCAGTAGAACCAGTCCTTGTGAAGGCTGGGCCCCAGTAGAACCAGTCCACCGGACCGTATTAGTTCAGTGAGACACACATGGTGCTGAAGTGATGGCACATCCCATCCCATAACCAGTAATGACATCATCTCCTCTGCAGCTGGACTCCTTTCATCTCTCCTCTCACGCCGTGACCTTTGACCCCAGGCCCCCCGCGGTGCAGCTGTGAGGCTTGTGAAGATGACCTCGTGACCTTCGCAGGCCGGTCGTGTCTGTAGTTTCCACCAGAGCTCGTGTGTGAGGGCGTGGTGTCCAGAGCGCCGCTCTGCCGTGGAGCCCGTGAACGCACCACTGAGTGTGACGCGGTGGAGCTGCAGGTCCAGACGCGCGGAGCCGCGGAGCGATGAGAGCGGCAGCAGCTCCCCGGGTCCGCCCCGCGGCCCGCGGGCCCATGGGGGCCGCGGCTCGGTGTGTCCTGGCTGAACGTCCGGCTCCCCGGAGCCCGGCGCCCGGCTGCTGTCGGTAGCAGCGTCAGCCTCAAAGCGTCTCCATGGCGTCGACATGAGCGAGTCCACCTCGGGGAACCAGAGCCTGCCGGACCGCAGCCTCGCGCCGTGCCCCAACTGGTCCGCGGACCCGCGGGTCGTGGGCGTCGGGCTCTTCCTCTGCGTCTTCATCTGCGTGGCCATCGTGGGGAACATCCTGGTGATCCTGTCCGTGCTGCGCAACCGACACCTGCACACGGCCACCAACCTGTTCATCGTGAACCTGGCCCTGGCGGACCTCCTGCTGAGCGGCGCCGTGCTGCCCTTCTCCGCCTCGCTGGAGGTGCTGGGCTGCTGGCGGTTCGGCCGCGTGTTCTGCGACGTGTGGGCGGCGGTGGACGTGCTGTGCTGCACCGCGTCCATCCTCAGCCTGTGCGTCATCTCCATCGACCGCTACATCGGCGTCAAGCACTGCCTGGAGTACCCGAGCATCGTGACGGAGAGGAGGGCGGCGCGCGTCCTGGGGCTCGTGTGGCTCCTGTCCGCGGGGGTCTCCGTGGGGCCGCTGCTGGGCTGGAAGGAGCCGCCGCCGGTTGACGAGCGCGTGTGCAGCATCACGGAGGAGCCGGGCTACGCGCTCTTCTCCTCGCTGCTCTCCTTCTACCTGCCGCTGTCCGTCATCCTCGTCATGTACTTTCGGGTCTACGTGGTGGCGCGCAGGACCACCCGGAGCCTGGAGGCGGGCGTGAAGCGGGAGCGGAACGAGTCCACGGAGGTGGTCCTCCGGATCCACTGCCGCAGCGCGCGGGACGCGCCGGGCGGCTCCGGGACCGGGCGGCGCGCCGCGCGGCGCACCGGGCGGCGCGTCCCGCCGCGCGGCGCGCTGTCGGTGCGCCTCCTCAAGTTCTCCCGCGAGAAGAAGGCGGCGAAGACCCTGGCCATCGTGGTGGGCATGTTCGTCCTCTGCTGGCTGCCCTTCTTCTTCTTCCTGCCGATGGGTAGGTCGCCCCTCTCCACGGGGAGCGAACAGCGGTCACTGGTCACGTGTTCACGGTTTATTAGTCATAGGTCAACATGCTAACATGTTAACATAGTAACAGTTACTATGTTAACATGTTAACATAGTAACTGTTGACATGTGTTCAGTGTTTGAACATGTTCTTGATCAAAGACGTCAAATGAGTTCATTATGAGTTCATTTGTAATATTTCTAATGATTCAACGACTTCACTGATAAAAACATCTGGACCGACTTCATGAACAGAGGCGACTTGTTGCATAAGTTCAGAAGTAGAATAATTATTATTAACGTGGCGAGTAGAAACACAAGGGAGACGAGTAGAAACAGAGAGAAGACGAGTAGAAACAGAGGAGACGAGTAGAAAGAGAGAGAAGACGAGTAGAAACAGAGGAGACGAGTAGAAACAGAGGAGACGAGTAGAAAGAGAGAAGACAAGTAGAAACAGAGGAGACGAGTAGAAAGAGAGAGAAGACGAGTAGAAACAGAGGAGACGAGTAGAAACAGAGGAGACGAGTAGAAACAGAGGAGACGAGTAGAAACAGAGAGAAGACGAGTAGAAACAGAGGAGACGAGTAGAAACAGAGAGAAGACGAGTAGAAACAGAGGAGACAAGTAGAAACAGAGAGAAGACAAGTAGAAACAGAGGAGACGAGTAGAAAGAGAGAGAAGACGAGTAGAAACAGAGGAGACGAGTAGAAACAGAGGAGACGAGTAGAAACAGAGGAGACGAGTAGAAACAGAGGAGACGAGTAGAAAGAGAGAGAAGACGAGTAGAAACAGAGGAGACGAGTAGAAACAGAGGAGGAGACGAGTAGAAACAGAGGAGACGAGTAGAAACAGAGAGAAGACGAGTAGAAACAGAGGAGATGAGTAGAAACAGAGGAGACAAGTAGAAACAGAGGAGACAAGTAGAAACAGAGGAGACGACTAGAAACAGAGGAGACGAGTAGAAACAGAGGAGACGAGTAGAAACAGAGGAGACAGTAGAAACAGAGAGAAGACGAGTAGAAACAGAGGAGATGAGTAGAAACAGAGGAGACAAGTAGAAACAGAGGAGACAAGTAGAAACAGAGGAGACGACTAGAAACAGAGGAGAAGTAGAACAGAGAGAGGAGTAGAAACAGAGGAGAGAACAGAGGGAGAGAGAAGAGAGGAGAGAGAGAGGAGAGGAGAGAGGGAGAGGAGGAGGAGGGAGGAGAGAGGAGAGAGGGAGAGGAGGGAGAGGAGAGAGGAGAGAGGAGAGGGAGGAGGGAGGAGGAGGGAGGAGGAGGAGGAGAAAGGAGGGCCCTCAGACCCCTTAGACCCCTCAGACCCTCCAGACCCTCTTAGACCCCTCAGACCCCTCAGACCCTCCAGACCCTCTTAGACCCCTCAGACCCCTCAGACCCCTCTGACCCTCTTAGACCCCTCAGACCCCTCAGACCCTCCAGACCCTCTTAGACCCCTCAGACCCCTCAGACCCCTCAGACCCCTCAGACCCTCTTAGACCCCTCTGACCCTCTTAGACCCCTCAGACCCCTCAGACCCCTCAGACCTCTCAGACCCCTCAGACCCTCTTAGACCCCTCAGACCCTCTTAGACCCCTCAGACCCTCTTAGACCCCTCAGACCCTTCAGACCCCTCAGACCCTCTCAGACCCCTCAGACCCTCTTAGACCCCTTAGACCCTCTTAGACCCCTCAGACCCCTCAGACCCTCCAGACCCTCTTAGACCCCTTAGACCCCTCAGACCCCTTAGACCCTCCAGACCCTCTTAGACCCCTCAGACCCCTCAGACCCCTCAGACCCTCCAGACCCTCTTAGACCCCTTAGACCCCTCAGACCCCTTAGACCCTCCAGACCCTCTTAGACCCCTCAGACCCCTCAGACCCCTCAGACCCTCCAGACCCTCTTAGACCCCTCAGACCCCTCAGACCCCTCAGACCCTCCAGACCCTCTTAGACCCCTCAGACCCCTCAGACCCCTCAGACCCTTCAGACCCCTCAAGGCCTCAGCTGCTCGGCGTGATGTGTTCTGCGGTGTCAGCGGTTCCTCTTGGCTCCGCCCCCAGGCGCCCTGTTCCCGGCCCTGCGGCCCTCAGAGACCCTCTTCAAGGTGGTCTTCTGGCTGGGCTACTTCAACAGCTGCATCAACCCCGTGGTCTACGCCTGCTCCAGCAAGGAGTTCCAGCGCGCCTTCACGCGGCTGCTCTGCCGCCGCCCGCCCGCGCCTCGCCCTTCTCGCCCCCGGTGGCGGGCGGCGCTGAAGGGCGCGGCGGCGGACCCCAGAGCGGACCTCAGCGGGCCGGCGCTCCGCCGCTGGAGTCTGTTCCCGCAGGACTCCTTCCAGCTCCGAGAGAAGGTCAGCAACCTGTCCAACTGGATCAGAGCCGAGGGACCCGGGCCCGCCAGAGGACCCGCCAGAGGACCCGGACCCCCCGGGGGACCCGGGCCCGAGGCGGGCCACACGGACCCGGTGGACTCCGTCTCGCTGGGGATCTACAACTCCTGTGAGCAGAACCGCGACCAGTTCTACGAGCTGGAGGACTGCTTCAACCTGAAGGAGACCCACATCTAGACCCTGAGGGACTCCACAGACCAGCTGGACTCACAGGGGCCTTACAGCTGGATCAGCATGCTCATGTGGACGCACCTGGAGGACTCACCGGGACTCACCTGGAGGACTCACCTTGACTCACCTGGAGGACTCACCGGGACTCACCTGGAGGACTCACCTTGACTCACCTGGAGGACTCACCTTGACTCACCTGGAGGACTCACCTTGACTCACCTGGAGGACTCACCTTGACTCACCTAGAGGATTCACCGGGACTCACCTGGAGGACTCACCGGGACTCACCTGGAGGACTCACCTTGACTCACCTGGAGGACTCACCTTGACTCACCTGGAGGACTCACCGGGACTCACCTGGAGGACTCACCTTGACTCACCTGGAGGACTCACCTTGACTCACCTGGAGGACTCACCTTGACTCACCTGGGGGACTCACCTGGAGGACTCACCTTGACTCACCTGGAGGACTCACCTGGAGGAGAGCCGAGCTCTGAGACCTTTAACGTTGTTTCTTTACATTTATAAAGATGATTTATATTTCAGATTGTAGGTCAAATAAACTAACAGAGCAAAAAGATTTGTGTAGTTTAATCAAATGTAACTGTAAGGAAATGTTATGTTATAATATGAGATATGTTATAATATGAGATATGTATTATAAGTTATAACATGAGATGCTATAATATGTGATGTATTATAACATGAGATATGTTATAATATGAGATATATTATAATATAAGATATGTTATAATATGAGATATATTATAATATAAGATATATTATAATATGAGATATATTATAATATGAGATATGTTATAACATGAGATATGTTATAATATGTGATGTATTAAAATATGAGATATGTTGTACAGGTGAGAGTCGATGAATAAAGATTCTGCTCAGTATTTATTAAACTGTTGGAATAAAATGTTATTTAATTAAAAGTCCAACATATACATAAAGTGAGATAGACATAATATGAGATAAACATAAAGTTAGATAAACATAATATGAGATAAACATAAAGTGAGATAAACATAAAGTTAGATAAATATAATATGAGATACGCATGAAGTAAGATAAACATAAAGTGAGATAGACATAATATGAGATAAACATAATATGAGATAAAAATAAAGTGAGATAAACATAATATGAGATAAACATAAAGTGAGATAAACATAAAGTGAGATAAACATAATATGAGATACGCATGAAGTGAGATCAACATAAAGTGAGATAAACATAAAGTGAGATAAACATAATATGAGATAAACAAATTGAGATAAAGTCATTTAGCTGACGCTTTTATCCAAAGCGACTTACAATCCTGTTACATTCATACACCGTAGACGCAGCTACTGGGAGCAATTCGGGGTTTAGTGTCTTGCTCATCAACATCAGATATAAATCAATTACACTAAAAAGCTAAACCAGTTGAGCCGTCGATGTTTGTGTTGTAATCTCTGTTTCATCCACCGGTGTCACTGTTGTTCTGTTTCACCTTAAAGCGTGAAACACATGAAGTGAGAGACGACAATGAGCTGGATGTTAAATGTAATTAAATGAAAAATTAATAACATTTCAGATTTGCTGATTGTTATGGGTAAAATATCACGTGATAAATAAATGAAATAAAACCTTTTTCCACCTTATTTTCACCTAAATACATATACACATAGTCTATATACACATACTGTACATACATACATGCATATATACACATATATACATATATAAATACATATATACATATACATCAATACATATATACATAAATGCATACACCCATGTAGCAGGACAACAGGTGGTGGTCTTTGCAGAAGCTCAGTTAAACATCTCACCAACTGAATACTTAGTAAATACTTTTGAATCCATCACGAATAAAAATATCTGAACATTTTGATAATAACTTTTTTGTCATCTCAGATCATTTTGAGTTCATGTTTATTTGAAGGTGTCTGGTCGTTGAACTGAAGCCTGGACCAGAGCTCTGCCTCCAGAGGTCAGGGGTCAGAGACCGTGGAGTAACATCTGCTCACGTGATTATTATCTGAGATGTTCCCCTGGAAGGTGGAGCCTCCCACGGCTCTGGTATGTCTCACAGTATGAATTCCTGCTGGTGGAGACACCTGGTCCATGGTCCCGGCTCTCATCTGCTCCTCAATGGGCCTCCTTCCTGGTGAGTGACAGCTCCATCCCGGGGGAGGAGCCCGGCAGACACACCCTGCAGCCCATGAGCAAGAGGAAGGCCCTCCGGAAGGACCTGTTGAAGAGCGCGTAGAGGACGGGGTTCAGGGAGGAGTTGACGTAGCCGAGCCACAGGAACACGTCCCAGACCACCGCCTCCGTGCCGTACCCCACGAACGGGTCCACGATGTTGACGGTGAAGAAGGGCATCCAGAAGACGAGGAACACGCCCATGATGATGCCCAGGGTCTTCGCCGCCTTCCTCTCCCTCCTCACGGTGCGGCGGTGTCGTTGCTTCTTGCTGGAGTCTTTGCCGACGCCCGCCGCCATCTGGCTCTCCGTGGCGCTGATCTGCCGGGCCTGGCGCCGAGCGGCTTTGAAGATCTTCCAGTAGGCGCCGAGCATGATGCCCATCGGCAGGTAGAAGGCCACCAGCGACGCCGTGACGGCGTAGACGCGGCTGACCAGGAACACGCAGGCGTCCTCGGGGAGCGGGACGTCCACGCCGGCCATGTGGAGCTCCAGCATGATGGGTCCGAAGGAGATGAGCGTCGGCACCGCCCAGCAGACCACCAGGAGCAGCGCCACCCGGCCGGGGGACGTCTTCAGGGAGTACGCCAGCGGGTTGCACACGGCGTGGTAGCGGTCGAAGGCGATGCAGCTGAGGTGGAAGATGGAGGCGGTGCAGAGCATGACGTCCAGGCTGGAGTGGAGCCGGCAGAGCAGGACCCCGAAGTACCAGCAGCCCTCCACGGTCCGGACCATGCTGTAGGGCATCACCAGCAGGCCCACCAGGCAGTCGGCCACCGCCAGCGACATCACAAAGGAGTTGGTGGGCGACTGCAGCTGCTTGAAGTAGGCGATGGACAGCGCCACCAGCAGGTTCCCCCCCACGGTGCACACGATGCCGGCCGAGAGGAAGACGTACAGGAGCGCGCGGGAGACCTGGTTCCCCGTCGGCACGCAGGACTCCGGCCCCAGAGACGTGTTCATGTCCACGAGGGACCGCCCACTGCTGTTGTCCATGGGGGGGTGGAGCCTGTGGACACACAGACATCAGGAAGAGGAAGCACCACATGCTGATCCACGGGGATTTCTTGTCTCTTGATTACTTTGTTCCCTTCAGCCTCAGCCCCTCCTCTGTCTCTTGATTGCTTCATTCCCTTCACCCTCAGCCCCTCCTCTGTCTCTTAATTGGTTCATTCCCTTCAGCCTCAGTCCCTCCTCTGTCTCTTGATTGCTTCGTTCCCTTCACCCTCAGCCCCTCCTCTGTCTCTTGATTGGTTCGTTCCCTTGACCCTCAGCTCCTCCTCTGTCTCTTGATTGGTTCATTCCCTTCACCCTCAGCCCCTCCTCTGTCTATTGATTGATTCGTTCCCTTGACCCTCAGCCCCTCCTCTGTCTTTTGATTGGTTCGTTCCCTTCACTAGGGTGACCAGATTTGAGTTTGTGAAAAAGAGGACACCTCGGCAAACCTCCTTCATGATGCCCCCCCCTTAGATAAGAAAGGGCTCCTATGGCGAGCGGCGTCGACGGTGGGGGGGGGGGGGGGGGGGTGTGTGGGGGGGGGTGCTAGTAAAAGTCTGCCCACCTGTGTGGCACATCACAGTTGAGAGCGAGGTGCGCGCTCAGACGCAGACGGATCTCTCTGCCTGTTTTGTGATATACATGCCTAAAAGGGGGATTTCGTTTATCTGGCAACCCTGAGATCAGTCGACCAATGACTGTTCAGGTGGAACGTACGGGAGATACCATCTACACACCTTGTGAAAGACCCAGAGAAACGGAAATATCCGACGAAGCAAAATCCCAACGTTTTTGGAAACCCTGCCGGACGCGTTATTTTGGTCTCAAAAAGAGGACATGTCCGGGGAAAACCGGACGTCTGGTCACCCTACCTTCACCCTCATGACTCCCTGATGCTCGTGCTCACCCCCTGTGGTTCCCCCTGATCTCCCAGTCCGTCTTGTCTTTGTTATCGTCGCTTATTCCTCTCTTTGTTTATTCCTCTCTTTGTTCCCCGTGCGTTCAGTCTCTAGTTTAGTTGTTTTCAGAGTTTCTATGTTCTACTAGTTCTGAGTAGAGATGTTGTTCCTCCTCACCTGTCTGCTCCCTCACCTGGACTCAGGACTCCATCATGTGACTCCAGCTCAGACTTGAACTCTTGGAGAACGTAAACGTCACCAGTAGGTTTGCTTCTGGGATCAATTGTTTCTGAATTTCTCCTCAACAGTAAGAGCAGAACGATGATGCCGAGCAAGAGAGGAGGAGATGATCAGCCAATAGGAACACAGACCATAATGAACAGAGAGGAGAGGAGAGAAGAGGAGAGGAGGGGAGAGGTGAAGAGGAGAGCCAAGAGGAGAGGAGAGGTGAAGAGACGCTGAGTGGACATGCAGGTTTTAGACTAAGGGCTATAGACTTGAGTGGATGGAACCTCTCTCTCTCTCTCTCTCTCTCTCTCTCTCTCTTTCTCTCTCTCTCTCTCTCATGTGGCCACACATTGCAATTTTACAAAACACTATTTCGTTCTTGTGGTAGAATTGTGCTTGTGTTGTGCTCTTATCGTTGTTGTTGTTGTTGTTGTTGTTGTTTACACGGCGGCCAGCAGACACACTCAGTGACGACGTCATGTTTTACGGTCAGGCGTATAAATGTAATTAGTGAATGAATAATGAGCCGTTAACAAAGAGAACTCAGCAACACGTCTGGCTAGAGATGACGGATCACGAGCCGATCGTCTTTGGAAACGCAGGAATGAAAATATGAAAATAAAATGATGTTAATCAGATTCTACAGAGAAAAGATCCATCAGCGTCAGGTCAGGAGCTTCAGGTCAGGAGCTTCAGGTCAGGAGCTTCAGGTCAGGAGCTTCAGGTCAGGAGCTTCAGGTCAGGAGCTTCAGGTCAGGAGCTTCAGGTCAGGAGCTTCAGGTCAGCTACAGAAGTCAAACATCAAGGAAGCAGAAAGTAAACAAACCCACCTGAAAACACGTTCAGCGTCCTCACGTCTGCCTCCCTCTGCAGCTTCACACAGATGGAGGGATGAGAAGGAGGGGTGGGAGTAGTGGGAAGGAGGGACGAGATGGAGGGGTGAGATGGAGGGGTGGGAGTAGTGGGAAGGAGGGATGAGATGGAGGGATGAGATGGAGGGGTGAGATGGAGGGGTGAGATGGAGGGATGAGATGGAGGGGTGGGAGTAGTGGGAAGGAGGGATGAGATGGAGGGGTGAGATGGAGGGGTGAGATGGAGGGGTGAGATGGAGGGATGAGATGGAGGGGTGGGAGTAGTGGGAAGGAGGGATGAGATGGAGGGGTGAGATGGAGGGGTGAGATGGAGGGGTGAGACGGAGGGGTGAGATGGAGGGGTGAAATGGAGGGATGAGATGGAGGGGTGAGATGGAGGGGTGAGATGGAGGGGTGAGATGGAGGGATGAAATGGAGGGGGAGATGGAGGGGTGAAATGGAGGGGTGAGATGGAGGGGTGAGATGGAGGGGTGAGATGGAGGGGTGAAATGGAGGGGTGAGATGGAGGGGTGAGATGGAGGGGTGAGATGGAGGGGTGAGATGGAGGGGTGAGATGGAGGATGGGGAGTAGAGGGATGGAGGAGGAGGCAGACCGTGGCAGTCTGCCTCCTCCTCCATGTAGAGGACCGACAGTTGAACTCTTGTTGTTTATTTTTACTGGTGTTGTGTTAACTTCAGACGTTGTTCATTTAAACTTCAGGTGATGTGAAGACACAACGTGGATCCGACTGGAGGGCGTAACCATGGAGACGAAACACGCACACGACACACACAACTGTCACAACATCCAGCCTGTAGCTCCTCACACCGCCTCTAGGGGGAGCCATCAGGAACTCAGGGGGGGTTCAGTCAGGGGGAACCTCCTCTGACGGGACGCCTCAGCTGAGGAGGAGCAGGAGGAGGAGGAGGAGGAGCAGGAGCAGGAGCAGGAGGAGGAGGAGGAGCAGGAGGAGGAGGAGGAGGAGCAGGAGGAGCAGGAGGAGCAGGAGGAGCAGGAGGAGGAGGAGGAGCAGGAGGAGCAGGAGGAGGAGGAGGACCAGGAGGAGCAGGAGGAGCAGGAGGAGCAGGAGGAGCAGGAGTAGCAGAAGGAGGAGTCCTACATGTTTATATTTTAGTAATGGTCCAACCCACAGCGATGGTGTGATTCCTGAGGACTCAGAGTCATAACTTCACGCGGTAATGAACACGTTTATAACATTATTATTGACCCAGATGTAAACGAAGCGGGAGTCTCCTCTCGTGGCTGGCCGCTGTGTAAGACAGGAACACTTCACAGTAATATCCGTGAAGAGTTGGAGAGTTCTTTGTTTCCGGAGCTCTTCCTGGCGTCTCGTTTGATGGATGCGGTTCCTGGAGCGGCTCGCCGGCCTGCCGCGCGCCTCCAGAGCTCCACCAATGGGAGCGCGGGGCGCTGGGCCGCAGCCAGGAGGCGCATCTCAAGTGTGTCGGATGAGATCTAATTAAACATGAGGGATTCTAATGAAGGGCGCAGTAGGAGGCAGATTGGCTCAATAGATGGAGTTTAATGTTCAATCACACACGACACGCGTGTGCTCTCCTGCTCCTGCAGAACACACGCGATCCACGGCTTTACAGGGAAATAAAGTCACACATTTATTATTATTCAGAATATTATGATACCTCATGATGCTTGACACTTATATCGTAGTATTCTGAATTTAAAAAATATTTATATTAATTTAATATACCAATTTATATACCAATCAGGCACATGCACAGACATTTTGGGGGGCAGGTGCTCAAACCCAAAAAAGGGCACATGCCAGAAAAAGATTGTGACAGAGTTAAAGCATGAGTAGCAACATGAGCTGTGTTTCCTCTGCAGCATCAGACCGCTATCTTAACTTCCTTTATGAAGAAAGATGAATTATTATATGGCAACAACAGTACAACGTTCTGATTGGCTGATGGGTCGTCGCCCTCCTCGCCGTCTGATTCTGATCCGTATCGTCCTCTTACGTCATTTTCAAAATGAGTGATATTACATCAACAGCCCAGAGCAGCGGTCCTCAGACTAAGGCCTCCCTATGTGGCCTCTGAACAACACCTGAGAGGCATTAGGATTTTTTTTTTCAGTCTGGCCACGCAAATCCTAGACTAGCCCCTGTTAAATAGAAAGGAATAAGAATTCATTAATTCTCTCTCCCTCTCTCTCTCCTTTCCCTCTCCCTCTCCCCCTCTCTCGCCCCTCTCTCCTCTCTCTCCTCTCTCTATTCTCTAAACATAACTAACATCAGAAAACAGCTGCAAAGCTTTGAAATCACAGATTTCGTGAGTTTTGGTTTGTATATTTTTTTAGGAAACGTGGGACCAGTTGTGACCAGGGATGGATTAACCAACGGGCCTACCGGGCCCAGGCCCAGGGGGCCCCTGGGCCTCCAGCGTGACGTGGCTGTTATTAACTCTGTGTTGATATGACGATATGACACGATGCACTGTAGCCAGTATATGCTCGGCTTAAGTCATTTATGTCATTAACAGGGCCCCAAAAGTCCTACTGAAAAAATAAAGAATAGCCTAAACATTCACATTGAAGATGTCACAAGAAAGAAACATATAATATGTGACACCATAGCTCGCTGTCAATTGTTTTTAGACTTTGTTCTTGTTGATATTGCAGCTCCTGGGGCTGCAGGCCTGTTATCCCCAGTTCCCCTGCTGCCATGTCTGCACTACACACACTCTGCTGATCTGCACTACAGGTTTCGCTTTACCTTTTTATGCTTCTCAGTTACGGAGGGCAGGGGGGGGAGGGAGGGGGCATGGGGAGAGGAGGAGGGCGGCGGGGGAGAGGAGGGAGGGCCAGCGGGGGCTCGTGAGCGTCGCGGAGCATGTCGGGGCGAAAGTCTCACAAGAACTCAAATAAATGCCCCGTCGGATATCAAAACACATTTAGGGGACTTGATGACTGAGAGAGAAACTTTTATTCTTAAACACTGATGAATGAAAAAAAAAAGTGCCTCCTGAAAAAAGGGCACTTTACTCATCCAGGGCAAAAGGGGCGGAGCTTGAGCACCACTAGGGCTCTATCTGTGCACGTGCCTGATACCAATCATTTGGAAAGGTGTTGTAAGATCAATATAACACTGCACACCTGTTCGATGAAGGAGGGACCAGCTCTGCACAGCGCCCCCGTGTGGCTGTGGGTCAGGACCCCGGGTGGAGGGGTCTCACACACCCTCTCTGAGAGGTGTAGTGGGGTGTGGGGGGTTGGCGCCATCTAGCGGCGACGTTGCAGTCTTGTGCGCCGAGCTTCTATATATAGATACATGTTTATTCTTTGAATTAAACTATTGTCTCTCATTGCTTTGTGTCATTTAAGGTCTATTGCATGCTTGATGCCTGCATGTTGTTGATGATCTGTTGTTATTTGAATGGTGATGTGTCCATGTTTTATTGTGTCTATTTGTGTTGAGGGTTGATAGGAAATTGTTTTGTCTGTCATCTGCTAAGTAGCCCGATCAGCTATCTGGGGTCGATTGCTTTTGTCTGCGCCTGGACACTCGGGGGTTCGCGGGTTTTCCTCCTCGTGAAGCAGCTCCGTGAAAACACCACAATGTCTCTCAGGATTCTCGCTCCCCTATTCAGGGCGGGTGAGCTCTGCGGTGGCGACACGTTAGTGATGAGCCGAGGCTGCGAAGGGACGCATGTTGTTGTCAAAATAAGTTCAGAGATACAAGCGTAGAGGGTATTTGTCCATGTGGCGCTAGCGCCGATTAGCTCGTTAGCTCGCGCCGATTAGCTCGTTAGCTAGCGCTGATTAGCTCGTTAGCTAGCGCTAGCGCCGACTCGCCCGTTGGCTTGGCTCATTGCTGTGAAATGCAGTTGTGTTGTTTGGTTCCTCTGTTGATGACGTATCTGTGTAACGATGCTGTTTTTTTAGTTAATGTTTATATTGTAAATGTGTCTGAGTAAATTCTAGTAAAGCAGCTTGCTGTGAAAACACCACAATGTCACTCATGTGATTATTTCTTCTTATTCAGGGGCGTAACATGCTGGAGGCCGCGCTGGTTGCTCCTGAGACGTTTGGTGTCTACGACCAGCAACTGAACCGAGGCGGCTGAGTCCCCCATTAAAGGACCCAGGTGAGTGGAAGGTGTGGCTGTTGGAGGAGAGCTAGACACCGTGGACCGAGCACATGTCACGAGACCAGTCAAGATCAACAAACATCCACTCCGTAGTCGACTCCTGCACAGTAAGCCTTTGTACTGACCTGTGAACGTGACGGCGTTGGAAGAGCTCCAGGAGGAGATGGTGATAAAGTAGGGCTGGGCGATATGGAAAAAAATGTTATCACGATATGTTTTTCCATATTGATCGATCTCGATTGATCAATCTCGATTCTTATCCCCCCCCCCCGCGCATGCGCGCAGAACGAAACTTTAGAACAAATCAGTGTTGGCGCTGCGGCACATTAAATAGCCAAGAGGTTTTTTCAGCGTGAGAAATACGATGTATGGCGGAAGTACGGGAGTCTCACGCTCAATGCGTGACACTTGAGAGCCCTGGAGACAGCAGAGCAGAGCAGAGCAGAGCAGAGCAGAGCAGCGCCGTGGGCCGGCATCACGGGGAGGCGAGCCAGCTGGAAGCTAGCGGCTAGCGGGTTGGAGGCTAGCGGGCTGGAAGCTAGCGGCTAGCGGGTTGGAGGCTAGCAGGTTGGAGGCTAGCGGTTAGCGGGCTGAAGGCTAGCGGGCACTATTAGGCTAACGTTACTATTAGAGATAAGCTCGTTAGCCCGTTTTAAAAGCCAGCCGTGCCACCTCATTTCTCCCTCTCGCAACTGCAGCTCCTCTCACGAGGGGAAGTGGGCGTGTCGTGTCCTGCCTGCAGACGGCAGCCGGCAGACGCCGACACTGTTGTTGCGCTTACTTTTGCCACGTGAGATCGAATACGTGTCTTAAGGAGATAATCGAGATCAATCAACATTTTATCGCGATCCCGAATCGAGATCGAAAAATCGCCCAGCCCTACGATAAAGCTACATACACTCACAAAAGACGGTTACTCCTAAATGAGCACATCGCAGGTCTAACCACTGACAGGTCCTGGAACGCCACCGGCTGAGGAAGCCGTGTTAACGGCACAGACAAAGACGAACAAAGAACCGCCGAGCGGCGTACCAAGGCACTCGGGATCCTGAGACGCGGTACCGGTCCCACCGTCAGTCCACAGGGCAGCGTGCAGCCGACTACAGGTTGGCGCAAAGATTTCAAAATCGCAGGGAAAATTGGCGAACTAGGTCAGAAGGAGAAACTGACTTATTCCAGCCTTGCTCATCAGATTGGGAATGGATTTAACAGAGATTATTCTGAAATAGAGATAGTAGTGTTAGGTAGTGATGGGACGAGCGACACTGGTGCATCAGCACTGTGCCGAGAGCTCAAGAGGGAAACCTCGTATCGGTGCGTGTATTGCTTTAAGAAAGAATCACGTGACCTATACAGGAACTGTGTCGTTTGGATGTGCCGCGCCAAAGTGTGTTTATCAGGAAACAAACTGTATCAACATGTCGTGGGTTTGTCGGATGGAGTTTTGCTTGATCATGGATCGTCCTAGGAAGTTTTCCCCGGTGTGGAATAATTTTGATCTCGTGACGCCAAACAAGGTAAATCTTTTTCTCCTTTATATACTATTTTTTACGGTGGCGCATTGGAATCACTTTACCAGCTTATCAAGTGAATGATCTGTGATTCATATGATAGCCAGTTAAAGAGCCTTACAGTTGCTTTATTCATGTCATCATGTAATTATGAGATCCTGATCTCGTAATCATGAGATAGGGTGTCTATTTTGTTTAACAAGTGAATGCAATGTTCTGGTAAGAGGTTTGAATTGTTTTCAGATAAATTAACTTTTTATGTTATTGTAGGTGAAGTGTCGGCTCTGCTCCACAGAGCTATCTTATATCAATAAGAGCACTTCATCAATGCTGAGGCATTATAGAGCTCGGCATGGCAATGAAGAATTGGCAGATACTCGTGAGAGTACCCCAGGTATGTTAAAATTCTCTCTAAAAATTGTGCTAAAAAAAAACATGCATGCAAAACGACAGGCTCCAGGCCTGGTATCGAACCTCCAACCCTCTTGCTGTGAGGCGACAGTGCTAACCACTACACCACCATGTCGTCTTATGTCTATTTGATATTGTTTGTAAGAATTACAGTCCTTTTATTAAGCTTTTGACAAAATAGTTCCTTTTGGCTTGCAGTTCCTAACAAGCAAGCAGTGGATGAGGCAGTGGTCAATATGATCATCAAAGACTGTCAGCCACTCAGCTTTGTTGAAAATGAGGATTCAGGGTATGCTCTACCCAGCAGGAAGGTATGTTTAAGAATTTTAATTATATGTTTGTACTAACTATATAACTATATTTTATTGGTGTAACAGTATTTGTATGGTTATTTTCAGACCATCAAGGACTTGGTGAGCCAGAGATATGAGGGACCTCCAGAGTGCTTTAACAGCTGATATGTGGACGTCCATGAATATGGAGGCATATCTAGCTGTTACTGGCCACTATGTGGACAAAGAAAGCCATGAACTCCATTCATCAGTCTTGGCAGTGCAGCATTTTCCTCAGCAACACACTGCAGAAAACATTGCCACGGTTAAAAGGAGCCTCATGGAGGAGGAAAGGTCAGGTGTCTTGTCACTGATGCAGCAGCAAACATGACTGCATGTGCTCGAATGCTGCAAATACGGCATACCATTTGTATAGCCCATTCCAGAAAATCATGTGATCAAATCCCAACAATAACTGAAATACGCAACAAAACACGACACATTGTGACATACTTCTCAAATACAGCAACAGCTGGGAACACGGCCATAAATTAATAAACGAGGTGCCAACACGATGGAACAGTACCTACCAAATGTTTGAAAGAATGACTGAGCAGAAGGAGGCAGTCTGGGTGTCACTGGCCTCATTAAAACCTGGCATCACTCCACTGACTCCAGAAGAATGTCAGATCATTGAAGAGATGCTCTGGGTTCTTGTTCCTTTTGACCAAGCTACAAGAGAACTGTCTGAGGAAAAAAGGGTCTCTGGGTCGAAGGTCATTCCCATGATGAGAATGCTCCACATTGAGCTTCAACGTCAGGCCACAACAGTGACACAAACAGCTGCTCAGCAACTGGCTGAAAACCTGAGATAGAATCTCTCAGTGTGATGACTCTGGCAACTCTGTTAGATCCCAGATTTAAAAAGAATGGATTTGTTAGTCAGCAAAAGGCAAGTGAAGAGACTGCAGTCAGAATGTGCAGAAGAAATGAGAGTTCAGGTATGGAAATACATTTTGTGGCACTTTGTGATATGATTTATCATGTGATAATGAAGTAATGATTGACTATTTTTTAGGGCACAATCTCTGGAAGACTTTCGATATGGAGGTTGCAGAGACCCAGAAGCTGACTCCATTATTGAAGTCCAACGCTACCTGGCAGAAACAAACACACCCAGAAACCAAGATCCTTTGCAATATTGGAAATGGAACCAGAACATATACCCACATCTTCATCAACTTGCACTTAAAACTCTCTGCACACCATCATCGTCTGTACCATGCGAAAGAGTATTTTCCAAGGCTGGGGAGCTGGTGTGTAAGAGGAGAACTTTTGTTTCTCAATAAAAATTCATGAACTGATCACTTTTTTGTCTTTTATTTCATATGATTTAACAGTTAAGTTGACAAATGTGCACATAAGTTACAAAATTGTAACTCTGAATTTTTACTCTAATTTGCTATATTTTACATACCAACTCAGTTTTAGCATTTACACGAACAAGGACTTTCTTTACCTGCAATGATTTTATAACTACTGCAGGGGTCACTATTGGGTGACCAACACAGTATCAATACAGTGCCGACACAGTTTGTTTAGTGTGTCAATACACTCCTTGAGGTATCATCGTCCCATCACTAGTGTTAGGACTCAGCCAGCCGGTGTCCCACGTCAGCCCAATTGCGGAGACATGCACACCTGAAGCCACTCGGCTCACGCCTCAGCTGCACCTCGTAGCCTCGTTAGACTGGGAGTTAAGTAGCAGGACTCCCAGTAGCTCGCTGCAAGTTCGTCCTAGAATCTCAAGAGGAGAACTGATACAGCCCTGGAGTTTTTGTTTTGTATGGAGTACCCATGATTACCTTTTTTCCTGTGGATTATTCGCCAGTGAGTTTTGTTTGCTTGTTTGTTCCAGTGCCAATTAAGGAGGCAGTTTTTTCTTTTGTTTTCTCGGAACTTTCCGCTCCCTTGGTTTTTCTAATAAATTACGCCGTGTTTTTGGCTAACAGTAACACTGTCTGTTGTCGTGCGCTTGGGGTCGAAGAAAAACCATAACAAGTAGATGCTGTAGTTAGATCTATTTCACCCCGCTCAGTTACGCAGCTATTTGGAAGGAAATCCTCACTTGACTCTCTACACTTAGACGTATCAACAACTCTTACACACACAGGTGAACACTCTCACTAAGTCACAGGAGGAGTCACAGGACTCAGTCAGCTACAGGTGCAAGTGTAGTGCAATCAGACAATGCACAAACTGCTAAGTGCCCAGAGAAGGAGGCCCAAACTACGGTCTCTCCTGAACTGCTGACTGAAATACAGGCGCTTCGGACAGGTTTAGCTTCTTTAAAGGGCCTCAGCGCAGAAATAGCTCAAATTAAAGAAAGTTTACAGCAGCCTCGGTTTCAGCTGCGACCCGGTGTCCCACCACCAGTTCTTCTGGATAGAGATCCACAGCTTTGTGCTGCTTCACCTGACAGACTGAAACAATGCTCATCCTGTAAAGAAACCCTGTACTGTTCCAAAACATGTCAACAACAAAACTGGGCTGCACATAGGAAGAAATGTACCACGTCAAGCTACTGTGAAAAATCCTCCGGTAAAGGGAAAAAGGCCAATGATCAACCGCTGTCAACTCGAGCTGGCCATGCCCACAAAGTCACCTCACTAGTTGGTCGGCAGTGTCTTGTTGAATGTCACCTGTATAACCACCATGTTCAAGCTCTATGGGACACAGGTTCTCAGGTATCCATAATTGATGAAAGATGGAAAGAGGAACACTTACCAACAACAAAGCTGAGGATTGTTTCAGAGATCTTGGACTCACCTAATGATCTGACATTGACTTGAACTGAAATGCCTTATTTGGGATAGGTTGAAACGACTTTTAGGCTAGCTTCTGAAACTGACAAAGCTGAAAAACTGATCATTCCAATGCTTGTGATGAAAGGTTGGCACCTGTCTCGTCCAATCATAGGCTTCAATGTTATCGAACATATCCTGGTAAAGACTGAAAAGACAAAACGGTACAACACAGTGAGGAAAGTTTTCCCAAGTCTCAGAAGAAACAAGGTAAAAGCCTTCATACAAGCTGTAAGCGCGGAGCAAACAAGTGAGTATGCAGTAAAAACAAAGAGAGAAGAGGTTGCAGTTTCAAAACAGTTGGATCCAAATTAAAAGAGGACATGACCATGCTGTTCCAGCCAGACCTGAACGGCCAGATGGTCTTGAGTTTTACGACACACTAGTGAAAGTCAGGAAAGGTGTGCTTCCAGTTATTACTGTTGATGTTTCTAACACGACCAGGGTTTTTCCTACATAGAGAACATTTGGGCGAGCGCCTATGACAAATCCAGAGCGCCTAAGGCAACAAAAAAACTGAGCTCACGCTCAGAGTGAATCACACGAGCATGAAACCTACAAGAAATTACAGTGAGCAGTGGGATCACCTGTGGATCTAAGTCACCTCGGAGAGGATTAGAGAGCAACAGTGAAACGGCTGCTTCGATAAGAGTGTCACTCCTCCAGATCGGATGATGACATGGGCTATATCGACAAATTGCATTTCTCTCAAAGACAATGAACCAGTCAAGCGCTCGTACATATCTGTGCATAGCTCACTATCAGCAAATGAAAGGTTACCGTCACGATCTAATAGCACATGGCTGGGTCAGAAAGTCAAAATCATCATACTCTTCACCAGTTGTGTGCGTCAGAAAAAAAGATGGCACCCTACATTTGTGCATAGATTATAGAGACTTTTACATTACATTACATGTCATTTAGCTGACGCTTTTATCCAAAGCGACTTACAATCCTGTTACATTCATACACCGTAGATGCAGATACAGGGAGCAATTCAGGGTTAAGTGACTTGCTCAAGGACACTTGAACAGGAAGCCCCATCCAGATCGTCAGCCTATCCCCAGGGTTCAGGATGTCATGTCAGTCTAGGTGGACAATCTTGGTTTTCCCTCCTAGATCAAGGAAAAGCTTACCATCAGAGATTCATGTCAGAAGAGAGTAGGGCGCTGACAGCGTTTGTAACTCCATGGGGACTCTACTAGTGGGTTCGTATCCCCTTTCGGCCTCATCTACACTACTACACTCTAACCGTTCTTGATCACTGATTTTCCCAGCTGCTCCTGAACGCATGTCTCTTCCTTCTCTCCCTCTCTTTCCGTCTTGCTCAGTGTGTCTCATGTATAGTTATCTCCCTGCCTCCCTTAATGATAACGGTACATGCAACAAGTGCAGTTTATTTGCTAGGTTGGAGGCAGGTCTAAGTGGGTTAGATGCACGGCTCCGCGCCATCGAAACTCAGCCAGCTATGCTAGTTAGCCCGCCCTCTCCAGCGCCTGGCCAGCCAGGAGGATGGGTAACTGTAGTGGTAAGTCTATACAGAAGCCTGCTGTGCACCAACCACTTCAGAACACCCTGGTTATCATGCTCTATAGTCAGGAGTCTTGTTTGAAGCTGCTGGCTAAGGATGCAGTCAGATTGTAATACATGCGGTAAGTCAGTAAAATGAATGTGGAATCGCTCTTCTTGGCAGTTACCCATCCATTACTCTAGAATAGAGACTGTGAAGTAAATTAAATAAATCTAAAGTAAACACAAGAGCCTTATACAAGTTAACACCATTATTTCAGCAGTGCAACAAAACAGAACTATTAAATGTGGTCTCCTAAATATTAGATCTCTGTCATCTAAAGCTGTGTTACTAAATGATTTAATAACAGATAATCACATTGATTTATGTTGTCTAACTGAAACCTGGCAAGCATATGTCTGCCTAAATGAGTCGACTCCTCCAAGTCAAATAAATCCTAAACCTAAATTAAATTACGACTCATTTGAAAGCCTTGTTCTTAGTCTTTCACATCCAACCTGGAAAACATTACAGCCGATTCTATTTGTGATTCTGTACCGGCCACCCGGTCCATATTCAGAGTTTATATCAGAATTTTCAGAATTTATATCAAGTTTGGTTCTTAAAACTGATAAAGTTAGTATTGTAGGAGATGTTATCTTCATGTGGATGTTGATAATGATTGCCTAGGTACTGCATTCATCTCATTGTTGGACTCGATCGGCTTTCGTCAGAGAGTACAGAAACCCACTCACAGCTTTGGCCACATGCTTGATCTTGTTCTTACATATGGCGTTGACATTGAGCATTTGAAGGTCTTCCCACAGAATCCTCTTCTGTCAGACCACAGCCTTATAACTTTTGAGTTTATACTACCGGAGTGTACACCGCTAGTCAAAAGTTTCTACACCAGATGTCTAACTGACAGTGCTGTAGCTAAATTTAAAGAAGCGATTCATTCTGCACTTGATTCAATACCATGTCTCAATATAACAGAGGACTCCTGGTCTAACTTTAGTCCGTCCCAGATTGATCATCTTGTTGATAGTGCCACAGGCTCACTGAGAATGACACTGGACTCGATAGCCCCTCTGAAGAAGAAGACAGTGAGGAAGAGAAGGTTTGCTCCTGGTATAACCCTCAGACCCGCACATTAAAGCAAACGTCACGAAAGCTTGAAAGCATTTGGCGTTCAACTAATCGGGAAGAATCCCGCTTAGTTTGGCGAGATAGTCTTAAAACTTATAAGAAGGCCCTCCGCAATGCCAGAGCAGAATATTACTCATCAGTAATAGAGAAGAATAAGAACAACCCTAGGTTTCTCTTTAGCACTGTAGCCAGGCTGACAGAGAGTCACAGCTCTGTGGAGCCCAGTATTCCTATAGACCTCAGTAGTAATGACTTTATGAACTTCTTCAATGAGAAGATTTTAACTATTAGGGACAAGATTAATAATCTCTTGCCCTTAACCAGTGCCAATCTGTCCTCAAGTGGAATGGCTTTGGAAACCCCTGTATGTCCTGGTATATATTTAGATGGCTTTTCTCCCATCAACCGTGACCAATTATCTTTAATGGTTTCTACTTCTAACACGTCTACCTGTCTCTTGGACCCTATCCCGACTAGGCTGCTTAAAGACGTTTTGCCTTTAATTGGCAGCTCTCTTTTGGATATTATTAATGTGTCTTTGTTAACAGGCCACGTACCACATTCCTTCAAAGTAGCTGTAATTAAACCTCTCCTGAAGAAGCCCACTCTGGATCCAGAGGTTTTGGCTAACTACAGACCGATCTCTAACCTGGCGTTCCTCTCTAAGATCCTTGAGAAAGTGGTCGCAAATCAGTTGTGTGACTTTCTACATCAGAATAGTTTATTTGAAGAGTTTCAGTCAGGATTTAGAAAACACCACAGCACAGAGACAGCACTGGTGAAGATTACGAATGACCTCTTAATGGCAGCAGATAAAGGACTTCTCTCTGTACTGGTCTTGTTAGACCTTAGTGCTGCATTCGACACCATTGACCATAACATCCTATTACAGAGACTGGAGCAGTCGATTGGTATTTCAGGCACCGCCCTAAGTTGGTTTAAATCCTATTTATCAGATCGATCTCAGTTTGTATTTGTAAACGATGAAGCCTCAATGACCACCAACGTTAGTCATGGAGTTCCACAAGGTTCTGTGCTTGGACCAATTCTATTTACCTTATACATGCTTCCTTTGGGCAATATTATCAGGAAACGCTCCATAAACTTTCATTGTTATGCAGATGATACTCAACTATATCTATCGATAAAACCAGAGGAGACTAACCAACTCACTAAAATTCAAGCATGTCTTAGTGACATAAAAACATGGATGACCGGCAACTTCTTGATGTTAAACTCAGACAAAACCGAAGTAATTCTACTCGGCCCTGAGCACCTCAGAGATCAATTATCTGGTGATGTGATTTCTGTAGATGCCATTACTCTAGCATCCAACACCACTGTAAAGAATCTCGGCGTTATCTTTGATCGGGACTTGTCCTTTAACTCCCACATAAAGCAAATCTCAAGGACTGCATTCTTCCATCTACGTAATATTTCAAAAATCAGGCACATCTTGTCTCAAATAGATGCAGAGAAATGGTTCACGCGTTCGTTACTTCGAGACTGGATTACTGCAACTCCTTATTATCAGGCTGCACTAATAAATCTCTTAGGTCCCTCCAGTTGATCCAGAATGCTGCAGCTCGTATTCTCACTAAAACTAAGAAAAGAGATCACATTACTCCTGCACTAGCTGCTCTGCACTGGCTCCTGTAAAATCAAGAATCACTTTTAAAATTCTTCTCTTAACTTACAAAGCCTTAATTGGTGATGCACCATCATATCTTAAAGAGCTTAGTACCGTATCGCCCACCAGAGAGCTGCGCTCACTAAATGCGGGCTACTTGTAGTTCCGAGAGTCTTAAAATGTAAAATGGGAGCCAGAGCCTTTAGTTATCAAGCTCCTCTTTTATGGAACCAGCTTCCACCTTCAGTCCGGGAGGCAGACACAGTCACCACATTCAAGAGTAGACTGAAGACTTTCCTCTTTGACAGAGCTTATAGTCAGGGCTGAATCAGGTTTGCCCTGGTCCAGCCCCTGGATATGCTGGTATAGGCTTATAGCTGCTGGGGATGTTTAGGATGCACTGAGCACCTCTCTCCTCTTTTCTTTCTCCTATGGATGAATCTTCATCTCTCCATCACACATGACTAACTCTGCTTTCTCCGAGTCCTTCTGACTTCACGTCTCATGGGGTCATCGGACCCTATGAGACGGCATAGATTCCATCTGCTGATGGACCTTCGATGGTTGGATCGTGAGTTCCTGTCGCCAGCTGTGCCACTGCCCTGCTGGGACTCGACCTCCTCCACTTGGGAGGTCTCCAAACTCTCCATCGTGGAATATGCCTAAATATGAACTATTGATAAACTCTGTCAGATTCCTTGAATGTATTTTAACTCTAAATATGTCCTTCTGTACACATTACATCTATTGCATCTGTCCATCCTGGAGAGGGATCCTCCTCTGTTGCTCTCCTGAAGGTTTCTTCCCTTTTTTTCCCCCTGAAGGGTTATTTGGGAGTTTTTCCTGGTCCGATGTGAGGTTTTGGGTCAGGGATGTCTATGTGTACAGATTGTAAAGCACTCTGAGACAAATTTGTAATTTGTGAAACTTGGCTATACAAATAAACTGAATTGAATTGAATTGAAATTGAATGAACGCTCCAGCAGCATTTCAACGCTGCATGGAGGAATGCTTGGAAGGACTCCGTGATGAAATCTGTGTTCCATATCTGGATGACACGTTGGTTTTCAGTAAAACCTTCAATCAAATCTGCTGCAACATCTTAGAGAACACTGCATTAAACACGAGCCAAGTAAGTGTGACCTATTCAATTCAATTCAGTTTATTTGTATAGCCCAGTTTCACAAATTACAAATTTGTCTCTGAGTGCTTTACAATCTGTACACATAGACATCCTGACCTTTGACCTCACATCGGACCAGGAAAAGCTCCCAAATAACCCTTCAGGAGAGAACAGAGGAGGATCCTCTCCAGGATGGACAGATGCAATAGATGTCATGTGACCAGAAGACAGATTTAGAGTTAAAATACATTCAAGGAATCTGACAGAGTTTATCAATAGTTCATATTTAGGCATATTCCACCATGGAGAGTTTGGAGACCTCCTGAGTGGAGGAGTGGGTGGAGTCCCAGCAGGCAGTGGCACAGCTGGTGTCAGGAACTCACGGTCCAACCATCGTCCATCAGCAGATGGGATCTATGCCGTCTCAGAGGGTCACATGACCTCATGAGACATGAAGTCAGAAGGACTCCGGGGAGAAGCAGAGTTACCTATTCAAGGCAGAGATCCTCTACTTGGGCAGAATCGTCTCTGAAAAGGGCAACAAAGTGGATCCTGCTGACCTTGAAGCGGTAAAAAGACATCAGACCACAAACAGTGGGCCAACTTAGAAAAATGCTGGGTCTGCTCACCTATTACAGGCAGTATAGCAAAGACTTCTCTAAAAGAGCCAGCTGCTTGTATGACCTCCTAAAAGCTTGCCCTGATGAGACATTTGGCAGTAACGGCAAAGGAAAACAAAGATTCAAGAAAGTGAGTCATGTTGTTACCTCAAGAAAGCTGATTGAATGGACAGACCAGCACCAACAGGTACTTGAAAAATTGATTGAGTGTTTGCTCAAAAACAGGAAGGCAAGCTCAGTCATTGCCTATGGCTCTCGCACATTAACGGCAGCTGAAAAGAACTATCACCTCCATGCAGGTGAGCTAGCATTTTTAGCTTTAAAATGAGCAATTACTGATAAGTTCTGCGACTACCTGTACTATGCTCCAATTCTTACTGTGTACAGTGATAACAACCCACTCACCTATATCCTGTCGACCGCTAAATGCAACTACTTCCAGGTGAGTGGCAGAGCTGGCCCATTTATACTTCACAATCAAGTACAGGCCAGGGAAGGAGAATGGTGATGCTGACGCTCTTTCAAGATTGCCGTTGGATGTTGAGTCGTTGATGAGAGAATGTTCTGAAGAACTGCCGCCTCACATCACTGCTACTACCCAAGCTGTGGGAGCACAGACCATGTCCCCCTTCACAGCTGCATCCATGTCAGTTTTAGCTGAAAATGAGCTAGCCACCGCATCAATCAGCCCAATACCGACTGAACAGTTAATGGAAGCACAGAAATGTGACCTGGTCATCTGTCATGTGTTAAAGAGTAAACTGTCAGGTTCAAAGCCACCAGCCAGGGAGCTGAGGACTTTCAGCACAAAGACTAAATGTTTGTTCAGAGAGTGGGACAAGTTGACGATAGATGGTGATGGCATCCTGTACAACAGGCCTACTCAACTAGCGGCCCGCGGGCCGGATACGGCCCGTTTGAATTTAACTCCGGCCCGCCAGACTGCCTGCAAATCAATCTAGCTTGGTAAGAAAAAATAAAACTGACGGACACGCCTCTTTTATACATCGAGACATGTGACCCAGAGCCATTGAGTTTCACTGTTGCCTCCACCAGACCTGCATGTGACGTCGTTATGTTACGCCCCGTGTTGTTGCCGTGACCCACTCTCACCAGCGCTCTGGACTGACTGACCACTGAAACACCGGCGCTAGCTGACGCTACCGTTAAGCTGCAACATGTCTCTCAAAGCCGAAGCGTCGGAAAGATATTTGATCAATATTCTGTGCGGCCCTCACACCTCCCGTGATTTTCTGATTCGGTCCACTTGCTACTGAAGTTGAATAGCCCTGCTGTACAGAACTACCATTGCCCGCAAACAACAGGTTTTGCCAGAAAAATATAAGAGGAAAGTGCTGGAAGAGCTGCATGATAACATGGGACACCAAAGAGCTGATCGTACAGTGTCTCTCGTAAGTGATCGTTTCTTCTGGCCATACATGCAGTCAGACATCGAGCATTATGTAACTAGAACTTGCAGTTGTCTAAGACATAAAAAGCCCCGCCGTGACACGAGGGCCCCCTTGACAAACATGGTGACAACACAACCATTTGAGATGGTATGCATGGATTTCCTCCACCTTGACCGATGTAAAGGTGGATATGAGTACATAGTGGTCATTGTTGATAATTTTACACGTTTCACCCAGGCATACGCCACCACGTCAAAGTCAGGAAAAACTGCTGCAAACCTGGTCTGAATGATTTTGCTTTGAAGTTTGGCTTCCCCTCTCGCATCCACCACGACCAAGGAGGAGAGTTTGAAAACCAACTGTTCAGTCAGTTACAGAAACTCAGCGGGGTGGCTGGGTCCCGGACGACACCGTATCACCCGGTGGGAAACGGCAAAGTTGAACGGATGAACAGAACACTCCTGCAAATGCTCAAGACGCTGACGGAGAGAGAGAAATCCAACTGGAAGGAGTCTTTGAACACATTGGTGTATGCCTACAACTGTACACGTTGTGAGCAGTGGCAGTGCGTCCATAGAGGGCGCTAGGGCTCCGCCCCTCTTAAAATGTTGAGATGAAAAAATAATAATAATCCCAAAAAATAATATTTATAAATTGTATTATTATTTAAAAAATTATATACCAAATAATTTAAATAATAAATAAATCGTGTTGACGCGCTAAATGTGTGTGGGAGACCGTAAACCCCTGTCAAGAACCACTAAATGTGACAAAATATAACACATCATCACTCATGTCACTGAGAGAAGCCCCTCCCCCCTCCCCGCCCAACGTGCATGTACGGCAGCGAGCAAACATTTCAGTCGTTTCGGTCAGGACGGCGTCTCATTCCCGGATGAAACGTGAATCTTCAGGCGCAAAAATCTGAGCACTGGCCAATGACATTGTTTTATTATTTCACGTGGTTGGACTATTCGGCCAATCAGACGGCATCGTTCCCTCAGCCCAGAGACTCTGCTCCACCAGCTACATAGCTAGAGTCCAGAGAGCTCCACGAGCAACATAGCTAGAGTCCAGAGAGCTTCACGAGCAACATAGCTAGAGTCCAGAGAGCTCCACGAGCAACATAGCTAGAGTCTAGAGAGCTCCACAAGCTACATAGCTAGAATCCAGAGAGCTTCACAAGCTACTGAGCTAGCGGAAGCTTTATGCTAGTATGGCGTCGGCGACTGAACACTGTGGCGTCTCTACGCGAAACACCTTTCAATCTTCGGTCAGATATTGACAAGAAGAGGCTGAAAGAGTTGGGACCCGAACATCTGGATTTAAACATTCTGCAGCAGAGCAGTGACCGCGGGAGGACGTCCACCTGGAGCTTCTCCTCCAGCCTCTATGCTAACGGAGCTGTTAGCTGGAGGCTCCGTGAGTAATTTGTTTTTTAGTTTCCCCTGTCTGTTGTTTTAAAGTCCTGGGACTGAAACACCATCACAGAGACATGAGAACACACACACACACGTCCATCACAGAGACATGATAACACACACACACACATCCATCACATGGAGACATAAGAACACACACACACATCCATCACATAGAGACATAAGAACAAACACACATCACATAGAGACATAAGAACACACACATCCATCACATAGAGACATAAGAACACACACACACACATCCATCACATAGAGACATGAGAACACACACACACATCCATCACAGAGACATGAGAACACACACACATCCATCACAGAGACATAAGAACACACACATCCATCACATAGAGACATGAGAACACACACACACACACATCCATCACATAGAGACATAAGAACACACACACATCCATCACATAGAGACATAAGAACACACACACACACACATCTATCACAGAGACATAAGAACACACACATCCATCACATAGAGACATGAGAACACACACACACACACACATCCATCACATAGAGACATAAGAACACACACACACACATCTATCACAGAGACATGAGAACACACACATCTATCACAGAGACATGAGAACACACACTCAAATACACACACATACATTCTATTATGTAAATGTATTTGCATTTTAAAAGCAGCTGGAATTGTTATTTATGTTATTTTATAGATTGTTTTGTTCAAAAAGAATTATGTTGCCAGTATTTTTTTAATTATATTTACTTGATTTTATAAGCATTTATTCATGGGACCTAAATGTTCTGAACATGTTATATTAATATATGAAATGTACAACAGCAATGACATTTTTGTGTTATCCTTTCGCATTACACCAGTTTTAATTAATTAATTTATATTAATGCATATTTCCACTTTTGACTTGTATTTCCATCGTAAGTCATTAGGAAATGTTATTTAGACGTGGTCTTGAATGTAACTTGTTTCTTCATGTCGACACCCTGTGACCGCTGCCCTCACGCTCCCTAGACGAGCCGGTTCTGACCCGGGTTCCCGGGACCAGAGTCCACAGGAAAGCAGAGCTCTGCTCAGGCGTACTGGGAGGACACCAGTAAGTACAGTTACCATACTAGTGAAGGATTTGAAAACCAACAAAGTCATGGTAAAAGTAACACTTTATTACTCATTGATTAACAAAGACACACATATATTATCCCCCTTCTGAAAGACATACAAGAACAACAAGTATTCATTTTAGCAATCAATAGTCTTTCTACAATTTAGGACAGGACACTTTCAAACTTGCATTTACCAATCCCCATGCCATCTTCATATGAATGATTCATCTTCATCATCGGCATCATGTTACTTCCACACCGCTAGCCGTTGGCATCACACAACATTAACTGCACACTTTCATTTGCACTTTAAATAACATAAGATGTAAATTGTGTTCTGCTGAATTGTGACATTTTTGAAAACGTAAATACAAATCTTAAGAATGATCCTATACATATTTCCATTTGTTGTAAATTAAATGCCACCTGAAACATATATATAAAGGAGCAGTTTCAAAAGTAACACACAGTATGGCATCTGCCAAAGAAATAAGATATGTTCACGACTCGTGTCATGGGTTAGTTGTTAAGATAATAAAGAATAAAAAGTGATAAACATCAAATGGGGAATGTTTTAAAAAAAGGTCTTAATCTTTGACACACAGTACACATCTTTTTACCAACAGACATTTCATTGTGCACACTTTTTACATATTGTTTTCAATTCAGTGTTACATTGCTTTTTCCTAAAAGCCATCGCCGATGCCAGAGCACGACTTAGTGTGGGTTATACGTTGATGAGCATCTGAGCCACAGCCAGCAGAGTTAAGGAGACGACGGCCAGGGAGCCCACTGTGGGTGCAGGAGGGCTGCTGGAGCTGGACGTTGACTCTGAAGTATTAGAACAAGCAAAGATTGTAAATAATGTTCAAATGTATCTGGATAGCAAGACAATAAAATAGTGTAAAAAGTTCAAAATACAGGTTAAAAGAAGGCTGCATCAACCTTAAGCCCTAATCCTACTTTTATATTTAAAAATTAAGAAAGAATTACAAATGTCAAACTGTAATATCCATTTAATAATGTGAAAGATAAACTCAATTTATTTTGAAGTGCAACTATATACTTAAAATGTTGAAGTCACCAATAACTTACGTGCAGAGACGCTGCCGGGTACAACGCTCAGGGAGCTGGAGCCGAGTGCGCTGTCGAATTGAGAAGTTGCATCGGCAGCTGAAGGAACTGAGCTCTTATCTTTGAACACGAGAGTGGAGGTGACCGCCACGGATCCACTCCTTCAATAACAAACACAGCCACACTTTAACAACAAGCGACTGGGAGATGTGCAGAAGTATTAACCTAGGATGGAGATTTAATCTCACGTGAATCCGTTGATGATGGAGCGAAGGAAAGAGGATCCATAGAGACGTGCACCCAGTGTGTTGAGCTGAAAGACACGACTGTCATTAGCGTTAATAAATAAATAGTGTTGCTCTCTTTGGTTTGGAGGCTGTTAAACCTCATTTGTTATCTTCTGTTCACAAGATTACAGAAGACGGACCAGTATTCTGGTCCGACTTCTGTGGGCAAGTTAAGGAATGACAAGAGGTATTCGTTCAAAACACTTTTGCTGCTTCTAAATGTCAATTTAGAACAGAATGACTCAATGTGAGTAACTAGAAAATCTCTTGCCTGGCTTATTTCTTTCCTTTCCGACCCTCCTTTCCTCATTTCCTATCTTACTTGCCTCCTTTCTTCCTTCCTTATTTCCTTCCCTTCCTTTCCTCTTTGTGTATCAGTGGAAACAGAGACACACCCACATTTATCTTTCTCTCCTCCCACAACGTATTGCACGTGTTACACTTGTTGCCGTAGTTACAGGGTGTGTGTTCCTGGAGCCGCCCTGATAGGCTCATTTGAATCAGCTGTGTATTTATGAGGGATCCAGATAGCGGCGTCTTCAATGAAAAACAACCTGTCTAAAAGGGGAATTTCACATGAAAGCATCATTTTAATCGGAATGGGGTCTCCATGATGAAAGGCCAAGGCTTTTGTGGACGTCGACGGGTCCTTGAATATGTTTTTGGGTTTGGATATGACAGCTTAACCGCAGTTTACCAAGTGTTGTAGTTTCTTTCGAAAAATTAAATATGTCTATTTACAATGGAGTCGAATGAGGCAGAGAGGTGTAGTTAAGACTCCTCCTCCCTCGTTAAGACTCCAGACAAATGTGGGAAAAGTTGTAGATTCAATCCACACATGTGAGGAAGAGCACACAATGTCCTATGTTTTGATCCATAAATGGCGTAAAAAGAGTGAACATTGGCAGACTTCAGTTGCTGCCTCTCACTCTGGCAGTTGGCTCCGACCCTCTAGATCTGAAGATTCCGCGCCATAAACACCCATTATAAACTCTGAAACAGCCTCCGAGACTCGAACAAATATTCCATGGAAACTGCTAGCTATGAAAAAATGTCCAATTGATCAAATAAACTACATTCTGTTGTTAACGTTTTACAGTTCAAATCATTTCTCTACCGTAACATGTGGCGAGTCAGTGTGGCAACAAAGATTAGCGTTTTCTCTTCCGGAACCCCATTCAAATGAATGGAACAATTTCTCGCAGTCGTTTGCCGTATTGGGGACTAAGCGCCAGTGCAATCTCTTAGTAGAGACATTCCTGGCCAATCACGATCAGGCCGCAACATTTGATGTATTTTGACGCATTTTCGAGTTACGCTCTTGGACTAGATAGCATTTTAAATATTTTCCCATAGGCTTTGCGAATCTTTTGCCAGTTTTTCACATAAATTCACCAGGCGGATCTTTTCGAGAATCAAATGCACAGGATGCACGTTTTGGTGTATTTTTTAGGCATATGCGACCTACGCTGCTGCCTGTACACAAGGACAAAGTTCTGGCGGAAGATGAGGAATTGGCGGATTAATAATAAGCCAGCAGGGCAATAGACGGTACACTTGCAGCAGCAATGCTCAATGACAGTATATTCAATGTGTTTCCAAAACATGTAATTACACATACTTCTTTATCTTGACATTTCTATTGCAGTAAAAAGACTACTTTTAAATCATCTTACCTCTTTGCTCACGATTGCAGCCAACGTCTTATATGCTACTGAAGATGAGTTGGAGAGATCACTAGTGAATGTTTGGTTGAGACTAAATTTAAGGCCAAGGGTTCCCTCACTGGATGTAGGTGGATTGGTTGATGCAGCGGTGGTGGCAGCAGGTGCAGCAGTGGTAGCAGCAGGAGCAGCGGTGGTGGCAGCAGGTGCAGCAGTGGTGGCAGCAGGTGCAGCGGTGGTGGCAGCAGGTACAGCAGTGGTAGCAGCAGTGGTAGCAGCAGGAGCAGCGGTGGTGGCAGCAGGTGCAGCAGTGGTGGCAGCAGGTGCAGCGGTGGTGGCAGCAGGTGCAGCGGTGGTGGCAGCAGGTGCAGCGGTGGTGGCAGCAGGTGCAGTGGTGGTAGCAGCTGTACAAAAACAATTAGTCATCAGTAGGGATGCACCGAACTGATCGGCCGATATTCCCATTATCGGTTTTGATCGGCGTTCTCAAAACGGCCGATCAGATGACGTAACATCTGCGAGAAAAACTATCAGACGTTTGAATCGCCGCGCACCGCAAAGGAGACGATGCGCCCGGCGAGGGCCGCAGAGGTCAGAGGTCAACGAGGGGATCCTCACCACCGAGCGGTGTCCCCTCCCCCGAGTTGAACCTCTGGGTCAACTCACCGACACTCACATGTCTGACTACAGACTGATGTTCAGGCTGTACCAGGGAAGAGTTTATAAAAATAAGTCAGACTTTTGTATGTTAAGAAAAGTCCTATATATAGAATTCCCCAAAAGTTCCAGGAAATGAATGATGCAGATGTGTTCCAGACATATCTGAAATCCCCTACACTGGCAATCAATCAATTTTAATGTATCAATTCAAAGTAAAAGTCCTGAATGGTTAAAGAAATGTCATTTTTTAAATGTTTGAGGCACTCTAGATATGCTTTCCCTCAGAGTTCCAGGCAACGACTGATGCAGATGTGTTCAGGACGTCCCTGACTTCCCCGAGCCTGGCAATCAAACATATTTACTGTCGCAATTAAGAGATCTTTCAAATTAAAAGTCCTAAATGTTTCAAGAAATCTGTAATTTCTTTAATGTTTGAGGTGCTTCCATCCATCCATTTTCAACCGCTTTATCCGGAGTCGGGTCGCGGGGGCAGCAGACCCGCAGGTTTACCCAGACTTCCCTCTCGCCCGCAACATTTTCCAGCTCATTCTGGGGATCCCGAGGCGTTCCCAGGCCAGCCGGGAGATATAATCCCTCCAGCGTGTCCTGGTCTTCCCCGGGGTCTCCTCCCAGTTGGACGTGCCTGGAAAACCTCCAATGGGAGGCGACCAGGAGGCGTCCGAATTAGATGCCCGAACCACCTCAGCTGACTCCTCTCGATGCGAAGAAGTAGCGGCTCGACTCCGAGCTCCTCCTGATGTCCGAGCTCCTGACCCTCTCTCTAAGGCTCCTACAGAGGAACCTCATCTCCTTCCTCTGTCTCTAAGGCTCCTACAGAGGAACCTCAGCTCCTGACCCTCTCTCTAAGGCTGAGCCCGGCCACCCTACGGAGGAAACTCATTTTGGCCGCTTGTATTGGCGACCTCGTTCTTTCGGTCACTACCCAAAGTTCTTGACCCTCGGTGAGGATTGGAACGTAGACCGACCAGTAAATTGAGAGCTTCTCCTTTCGGCTCAGCCCTCTCTTCACCAAGACGGACCGGTACAGCGCCCGTTTTACCGCTGCAGCTGCACCGATCCGCCTGTCGATCTCCCGCTCCATCGTACCCTCACTCGTGAACAAGACCAGAGATACTTGACCTCCTTCGCTTGGGGCAGGCGCTCTGTCCCCACCTGGAGGAGCAATCCACCGGTTTCCGGCAGAGCACCATGGCCTCAGATTTGGCGGTGCTGACCCTCATCCCTGCCGCTTCACACTCGGCAGCAAAACGCCCCAGTGAGTGCCGGAGGTCATGGTCTGAGGATGCTAACGGGACCACATCATCTGCAAACGGAAGAGAGGCGATCCCAAGACCCCCAAACCTGACCTGCTCCACCCCCAGGCTGCGCCTAGATATCCTGTCCATGAAGATCACAAAAAGGACCGGTGATAAAGGGCAGCCCTGGTGGAGACCAACACCCACCGGGAACGTGTCTGACTTACTGCCGAGGATGCGAACACAGCTCCTACTGCAGGGTACAGAGACCGGATAGCCCGTAGCAACGGGTCCGGAACCCCATACCCCCGCAGCACCCCCCACAACAGTTCCCGATAGACCCGGTCCAAAGCCCTCTCCAAGTCCACAAAGCACATAAAGACTGGTTGGGCTCCCAGGACCCCTCCAGGACCCTTGCGAGGGTGAAGAGCTGGTCCACAGTTCCACGACCGGGACGGAATCCACACTGCTGGTCTTGAATCTGAGGTTCGACTATCGGTCGGAGCCTCCTCTCCAGTACCCTGGCATACACTTTCCCAGGGAGGCTGAGAAGTGTGATAACACGATAACACTCTCGGTCCCCTTTTTGAAAATGGGAACCACCACCCCGGTCTGCCAGTCCAAGGGCCCTGTTCCAGACCCCCACGCGACATTGAAGAGACGTGTCAGCCAAGACAGCCCAACAATGTCCAGCGCCTTCAGCATCTCAGGGCGGATCTCATCCACCCCCGGCGCCTTGCCACCAAGGAGCTTTTTAACAACCTTGAGGCCGACCGGAAGTCCTTCTCCATGGCCTCCCCGAACTCCTCCCATGCCCGAGTTTTTGCATCCGCGACCACTGCAGCTGCAGCCCTTCTGGCCTGCTAGTACCCGTCAGCTGCTTCAGGAGACCCCCCTCCTTCTTCAGCTTGACGGCTTCCCTGACCTCCGGTGTCCACCACCGGATTCTTGGGTTGCCGCCACGACAGGCACCGATGAGCTTCCGACCACAGCTCCTGTCGGCCGCTTCCACAATAGAGGCTTTGAACATGGTCCACTCGGGATGTGTGGGAAGTTCATCCGGAGGTGGGAGTTGAAGACCTCCCGGACCGGGTCCTCCGCCAGACGTTCCCAGTTCACCCGCACTACACGTTTGGGCTTGCCAGGTCTGTCTGGCCGACTCCGCCGCCATCTGATCCAACTCACCACCAGGTGGTGATCAGTTGACAGCTCTGCTCCTCTCTTCACACGAGTGTCCAAAAGATACACCCGCAGATCAGATGATACGATTATAAAGTCGATCATTGATCTGCGGCCTAAGGTGTTCTGGTACCAAGTACACTTATGAGCCACCTTATGTTCAAACATGGTGTTTGTTATAGACAAGCCGTGGCTAGCACAGAAGTCCAACAACAGAACACCGCTCGGGTTCAGATCGGGCAAGCCGTTCCTCCCAATCACCCCCCTCCAGGTTTCTCTGTCATTGCCCACGTGAGCGTTGAAGTCTCCCAGGAGAACTATGGAGTCGGCAGGCGGTGCCCTCTCCAGGACCCCTCCCACCGACTCCAAGAAGGCCGGATACTCTGAACTGCGGTTCGGTGCATAAGCACAAACCAGTCAGAGGCTTACTCCCCGCAACCCTTGGCGCAGGGAGGCGACCCTCTCGTTCTCTGGGACAAACTCCAACACAGCAGCGCTCAGCCGGGGGCTGGTGAGTATCCCCACTCCCCCCCGGCGCCTCTCACCCTGGTTAACTCCAGAAAAGAAGAGAGTCCAACCCTTCTCCAGTAGCTTGGTTCCAGAGCCAGCGCTGTGCGTGGAGGTGAGCCCAACCAGATCTAGTTGGTACTGCTCCACCTCCCGCACCAGCTCCTGCTCCTTCCCCGCTAGCGAGGTGACGTTCCTCGTCCCTAGAGCTAGTCTATGCCGCCGGCGGTCGGCTTGCCCAGGCCCCCCCCCTGCCCGGCCTGCCACCCGGTCTACATAGCACCCGACCCCGATGATTGTCCCTGCGGGTGGTGAGTCCACAGGGTTGCTGCCCCATGTTGTTTCTTCGGGCTGAGCCCGACCGGGCCCCATAAGCGAAGGCCCGGCCACCAGACGCTCGCTGACAAGCTCCCCTACTGGGTCTGGCTCCGAGAGGGTTCCCCGGTTTCTAGAGTCTGTGTTGCTGCTGTTCATCGGGGGTTTTGAACCGCTCTTAGTCTGGACTCTCACCCGAGACCTGTTTGCCTTGGGAGACCCTACCAGGGGCTAACGCCCCGGACAACATAGCTCCCAGGATCACTGAGCCACTCAAACTCCTCCACCACGTTAAGGTGACAATTCACAATGTATTTCCTCAGAGTCAGAGGCAATGATGCTACGCAATAAATAGAATGCTTCAATCAACACCGTGATCGGTGTTATCGGATCGGCAGATACTGATTTCAGTGATCGGCACCAAAAAACCTGATTTGTGCATCTCTAGTAATCAGTGAATAGGTCATTATAATTGTGTGTGTGTATATATATATATATATATATATATATATATATATATATATATATATATATAGGAAATTTATACAACGTTTTGATTTCAAAAACTAGCACTTACTAGCAGAGATGCTGCCGGCTACAACCTTCAGGGAGCTGGAGTTGCTCGTGAGTGCAGTGTTGAGTTGTGAAGTTGCATCGGCATCCGAAGGAACTGAGCTCTTATCTTTGAACACGAAAGTGGAGGTGACCACCACGGATCCACTCCTTTAACGACAAACACAGCCACACTTTAACAACAAGCGACTGGGAGATGTGCAGAAGTATTAACCTAGGATGGAGAATTATTCTTACCTGAATCCGTTGATGATGGCGCGAAGGAAAGAAGATCCATAGAGACGTGCACCCTGTGTGTTGAGCTGAAAGACAACACAACTGTCATTAGCGTTGTGAGGACTAACAATAAATGGACACGCTTGGTTTGGAGGCTGCTAAACCTTTATCTTCTGTCATTATAATGTGGTGACACAATTACAGAAGGCTTACCAGACTGTACTAACAGCAAATTGGACGAATCAAGAAATACAATGTTGTACTTCAACAAATATTTACTGCTGCTACTTTACCATTATGTGGAGAAATAAATGATTTTGTTCAGCCCAGAAAGGGTAGAAACTTAAGTTAAATAAGCATGCATTGCCAAATTAGCTGAATATTGTAATGTTTCATTGGTTTGATGACATGTTTTCTGGGTAAAAAGCCTCTTTGTGTAAATATTTGCTGAATGTTTGCTTTGTCCTAGATGCCCATAATATTACGACAAAATTATATTTTTGTTTATTTGCAGTACACTTTCAAAGTAAAATATCTTACCTCACTTTGGACTTTAGCAGCCAAAGCCTTAAACGCCGTCGAGGAGGGGTTTGCAAGATCTGATGTGAATGTTTGGTCAAGACTAAACTGAAGGTCAACAGCTCCTTCACTAGATGTGGGAGCACCTGTAGCAATCGGAGCGGCTGTAGCATTCGGAGCGGCTGTAGCATTCGGAGCCACTGTAGCATTCGGAGCCGCTGTAGCATTCGGAGCGGCTGTAGCATTCGGAGCGGCTGTAGCATTCGGAGCGGCTGTAGCATTCGGAGCCGCTGTAGCATTCGGAGCCGCTGTAGCATTCGGTGCTGCGGTGGTAGCAGCAGTGGTGGTAGCAGCTGTACAAAAACAATTAGTCATCAATGAATAGGTCATTGTAACATATATATATATATATATATATATATATATATATATATATATATATATATATATATATATATATATATACACACATACACATTTAGGAGAGTTATATAACGTTTGATTTCAAAAACTAGCACTTACTAGCAGAGATGCTGCCGGCTACAACCTTCAGGGAGCTGGAGTTGCTCGTGAGTGCAGTGTTGAGTTGTGAAGTTGCATCGGCATCCGAAGGAACTGAGCTCTTATCTTTGAACACGAAAGTGGAGGTGACCACCACGGATCCATTCCTTTAACGACAAACACAGCCACACTTTAACAACAAGCGACTGGGAGATGTGCAGAAGTATTAACCTAGGATGGAGATTTATTCTTACCTGAATCCGTTGATGATGGCGCGAAGGAAAGAGGATCCATAGAGACGTGCACCCTGTGTGTTGAGCTGAAAGACAACACAACTGTCATTAGCGTTGTGAGGACTAACAATAAATGGACACGCTTGGTTTGGAGGCTGCTAAACCTTTATCTTCTGTCATTATAATGTGGTGACACAATTACAGAAGTCTTACCAGACTGTATTATTAGCAAACTGGACGAATCAAGAAATACAATGTTGTACTTCAACAAATATTTACTGCTGCTGCTTTACCATTATGTGGAGAAATAAATGATTTTGTTCAGCACAGAAAGGGTAGAAACATCAGTTTAATTAAAGCAGCGAGCAGCGATGAACAGGTCCTCGCTTATCTGCGCCGGTCGAGGGCGGTGTTAGCCGCCCGCTCGGCGTGGGCCGAGAAATAAATGATTTTGTTCAGCCCAGAAAGGGTAGAAACTTAAGTTAAATAAGCATGCATTGCCAAATTAGCTGAATATTGTAATGTTTCATTGGTTTGATGACATGTTTTCTGGGTAAAAAGCCTCTTTGTGTAAATATTTGCTGAATGTTTGCTTTGTCCTAGATGCCCATAATATTACGACAAAATTATATTTTTGTTTATTTGCAGTACACTTTCAAAGTAAAATATCTTACCTCACTTTGGACTTTAGCAGCCAAAGCCTTAAACGCCGTCGAGGAGGGTTTGCAAGATCTGATGTGAATGTTTGGTCAAGACTAAACTGAAGGTCAACAGCTCCTTCACTAGATGTGGGAGCACCTGTAGCAATCGGGCGGCTGTAGCATTGGAGCGGCTGTAGCATTGAGCGGCTGTAGCATTGAGCCGCTGTAGCATTCGGAGCGGCTGTAGCATTCGGAGGCTGTAGCATTGAGCGGCTGTAGCATTGAACGCTGTAGCATTCGGAGCCGCTGTAGCATTCGGTGCTGCGGTGGTAGCAGCAGTGGTGGTAGCAGCTGTACAAAAACAATTAGTCATCAATGAATAGGTCATTGTAACATATATATATATATATATATATATATATATATATATATATATATATATATATATATATATATACACACATACACATTTAGGAGAGTTATATAACGTTTGATTTCAAAAACTAGCACTTACTAGCAGAGATGCTGCCGGCTACAACCTTCAGGGAGCTGGAGTTGCTCGTGAGTGCAGTGTTGAGTTGTGAAGTTGCATCGGCATCGAAGGAACTGAGCTCTTATCTTTGAACACGAAAGTGGAGGTGACCACCACGGATCCACTCCTTTAACGACAAACACAGCCACACTTTAACAACAAGCGACTGGGAGATGTGCAGAAGTATTAACCTAGGATGGAGATTTATTCTTACCTGAATCCGTTGATGATGGCGCGAAGGAAAGAGGATCCATAGAGACGTGCACCCTGTGTGTTGAGCTGAAAGACAACACAACTGTCATTAGCGTTGTGAGGACTAACAATAAATGGACACGCTTGGTTTGGAGGCTGCTAAACCTTTATCTTCTGTCATTATAATGTGGTGACACAATTACAGAAGTCTTACCAGACTGTATTATTAGCAAACTGGACGAATCAAGAAATACAATGTTGTACTTCAACAAATATTTACTGCTGCTGCTTTACCATTATGTGGAGAAATAAATGATTTTGTTCAGCACAGAAAGGGTAGAAACATCAGTTTAATTAAAGCAGCGAGCAGCGATGAACAGGTCCTCGCTTATCTGCGCCGGTCGAGGGCGCCGGTGTGCAGCCGCCCCGCTCGGCCGTGGACGCAGAAATAAATGATTTTGTTCAGCCCAGAAAGGGTAGAAACTTAAGTTAAATAAGCATGCATTGCCAAATTAGCTGAATATTGTAATGTTTCATTGGTTTGATGACATGTTTTCTGGGTAAAAAGCCTCTTTGTGTAAATATTTGCTGAATGTTTGCTTTGTCCTAGATGCCCATAATATTACGACAAAATTATATTTTTGTTTATTTGCAGTACACTTTCAAAGTAAAATATCTTACCTCACTTTGGACTTTAGCAGCCAAAGCCTTAAACGCCGTCGAGGAGGGGTTTGCAAGATCTGATGTGAATGTTTGGTCAAGACTAAACTGAAGGTCAACAGCTCCTTCACTAGATGTGGGAGCACCTGTAGCAATCGGAGCGGCTGTAGCATTCGGAGCGGCTGTAGCATTCGGAGCGGCTGTAGCATTCGGAGCGGCTGTAGCATTCGGAGCCGCTGTAGCATTCGGAGCCGCTGTAGCATTCGGTGCTGCGGTGGTAGCAGCAGTGGTGGTAGTAGCTGTACAAAAACAATTAGTCATCAATGAATAGGTCATTGTAACATATATATATATATATATATATATATATATATATATATATATATATATATATATATATATATATATACACACATACACATTTAGGAGAGTTATATAACGTTTGATTTCAAAAACTAGCACTTACTAGCAGAGATGCTGCCGGCTACAACCTTCAGGGAGCTGGAGTTGCTCGTGAGTGCAGTGTTGAGTTGTGAAGTTGCATCGGCATCCGAAGGAACTGAGCTCTTATCTTTGAACACGAAAGTGGAGGTGACCACCACGGATCCACTCCTTTAACGACAAACACAGCCACACTTTAACAACAAGCGACTGGGAGATGTGCAGAAGTATTAACCTAGGATGGAGATTTATTCTTACCTGAATCCGTTGATGATGGCGCGAAGGAAAGAGGATCCATAGAGACGTGCACCCTGTGTGTTGAGCTGAAAGACAACACAACTGTCATTAGCGTTGTGAGGACTAACAATAAATGGACACGCTTGGTTTGGAGGCTGCTAAACCTTTATCTTCTGTCATTATAATGTGGTGACACAATTACAGAAGTCTTACCAGACTGTATTATTAGCAAACTGGACGAATCAAGAAATACAATGTTGTACTTCAACAAATATTTACTGCTGCTGCTTTACCATTATGTGGAGAAATAAATGATTTTGTTCAGCACAGAAAGGGTAGAATCATCAGTTTAATTAAAGCTGCGAGCAGCGATGAACAGGTCCTCGCTTATCTGCGCCGGTCGAGGGCGCCGGTGTGCAGCCGCCCCGCTCGGCCGTGGACGCAGCCACGCCGGTCAGACCTTTCGCCGTTTGTCACGTATTGCGTTTTTTTTTCACCAGTAGGTGACGCCTTGACTTAAGAATGAAATTAGGCGTTTTGATACACTCAGGCCGTGACTTGTAACAAGCACGAGAAGTTTGGGGCAGATTCAAGCAAGTCCAATTGAGCCACTAGGTGGAGTATGTGAACATATTCATGGATCATGATTGAAGTGTAGACCACGTCATGTAAATTAAATCCCCCAAAAAGTGATTAAATCATTTGTGCCTTAGCCTGGAATCGAACACAGGTCTCTGGGTCACAAGGCAAGCACCTATTGCTCTGTACCACTAATCACATGAAATTATATCAGCCGTAGGGGGTAATATTATTGTGAATAAATTATGGTTAGTTTACATTTTAATAGTTGTTCGTATGGGAAATGTGTTTGTCTCTTCATCTGATGAATAAAAGCAGTAGTTTATAACATAACAATATCAAAGAAAGTGAGCCTTTATTGGAGTACTCATAACGTCAAGACTGTACGGTGAAAAGTAATTTTCTTCCTGCAGCATTCATTGTTCAAGTCTTGAGATTCTATAAAAATTATGAACCGATTCTTTTTGTGGGAGAAATCCTTAAATTTATAACAGCAAAAAATGGCAAATTCAAGCAAAGTACGCCCCAAAACGGGCAACTTTGGCAAATTATTGTAGCGCCCCCTATTATTCAAATTTCACAAAATGTGTGGTGTATGTTACAGGATATATTCTGTACATATCCTGTAAGTTTGAATTTTTTAGTCCCAATAGTGTTGAAGTTATGAGCATTACAAAACAAGACACGCCCCTAACATGTTAATTGGGGCCATAGATGCTTAACAAAATGAGATATTTAAAGAAAGATGATAAATCTTAGATGATATAGCTTCATTTATGATCTCCAGAATGTTTGGTATGAATCGGAAAACGCTTGTAGGAGAACTCGGCAATTATGTATTTTTCACAAAATTCAAAATGGTTGACAATCTAAGTAGATGGAGAAAAGGGCTCTGGGAGGCTTTTTTGTAGAGCAGGTCCAAGTGGACATGTGTGACAAATTTCAAGTCAATCGGACATTCTGGGTGAGGGTCAATGCCGTCAAACTTTGAGGGGGCGCTAGAGAGCAATTATTTTCAGTCGATTTTTGAGGTCCATGTCGTCCGTCTATTTTCACCAAGCCTGCCGAGCTTGCCAAATTCGGTAAGTTTTGGATATGATACGTACCCCCAATATGCCCCCGATGTTCTAAAATAAGATGCGGAATAATAAGAATCCTAACAATTTCATTAGGGTCCTCTAGGACTGACTACGTCAGTCGCTTGGACCCTAATAAGCATGCAATGTCAAATTAGCTGAATATTGTAATGTTTCATTGGTTTGATGACATGTTTTCTGGGTAAAAAGCCTCTTTGTGTCAATATTTGCTGAATGTTTGCTTTGTCCTAGATGCCCATAATATTACGACAAAATTATATATCTTACCTCACTTTGGACTTTAGCAGCCAAAGCCTTAAACGCCGTCGAGGAGGGGTTTGCAAGATCTGATGTGAATGTTTGGTCAAGACTAAACTGAAGGTCAACAGCTCCTTCACTAGATGTGGGAGCACCTGTAGCAATCGGAGCGGCTGTAGCAATCGGAGCGGCTGTAGCATTCGGAGCGGCTGTAGCATTCGGAGCGGCTGTAGCATTCGGAGCGGCTGTAGCATTCGGAGCGGCTGTAGCATTCGGAGCCGCTGTAGCATTCGGAGCGCTGTAGCATTCGGAGCCGCTGTAGCATTCGGAGCGGCTGTAGCATTCGGAGCGGCTGTAGCATTCGGAGCCGCTGTAGCATTCGGAGCCGCTGTAGCATTCGGAGCCGCTGTAGCATTCGGTGCTGCGGTGGTAGCAGCAGTGGTGGTAGTAGCTGTACAAAAACAATTAGTCATCAATGAATAGGTCATTGTAACATATATATATATATATATATATATATATATATATATATATATACACACATACACATTTAGGAGAGTTATATAACGTTTGATTTCAAAAACTAGCACTTACTAGCAGAGATGCTGCCGGCTACAACCTTCAGGGAGCTGGAGTTGCTCGTGAGTGCAGTGTTGAGTTGTGAAGTTGCATCGGCATCCGAAGGAACTGAGCTCTTATCTTTGAACACGAAAGTGGAGGTGACCACCACGGATCCACTCCTTTAACGACAAACACAGCCACACTTTAACAACAAGCGACTGGGAGATGTGCAGAAGTATTAACCTAGGATGGAGATTTATTCTTACCTGAATCCGTTGATGATGGCGCGAAGGAAAGACGATCCATAGAGACGTGCACCCTGTGTGTTGAGCTGAAAGACAACACAACTGTCATTAGCGTTGTGAGGACTAACAATAAATGGACACGCTTGGTTTGGAGGCTGCTAAACCTTTATCTTCTGTCATTATAATGTGGTGACACAATTACAGAAGTCTTACCAGACTGTATTATTAGCAAACTGGACGAATCAAGAAATACAATGTTGTACTTCAACAAATATTTACTGCTGCTGCTTTACCATTATGTGGAGAAATAAATGATTTTGTTCAGCACAGAAAGGGTAGAAACATCAGTTTAATTAAAGCTGCGAGCAGCGATGAACAGGTCCTCGCTTATCTGCGCCGGTCGAGGGCGCCGGTGTGCAGCCGCCCCGCTCGGCCGTGGACGCAGCCACGCCGGTCAGACCTTTCGCCGTTTGTCACGTATTGCGTTTTTTTTTCACCAGTAGGTGACGCCTTGACTTAAGAATGAAATTAGGCGTTTTGATACACTCAGGCCGTGACTTGTAACAAGCACGAGAAGTTTGGGGCAGATTCAAGCAAGTCCAATTGAGCCACTAGGTGGAGTATGTGAACATATTCATGCATCATGATTGAAGTGTAGACCACGTCATGTAAATTAAATCCCCCAAAAAGTGATTAAATCATTTGTGCCTTAGCCTGAATCGAACACAGGTCTCTGGGTCACAAGGCAAGCACCTATTGCTCTGTACCACTAATCACATGAAATTATATCAGCCGTAGGGGTAATATTATTGTGAATAAATTATGGTTAGTTTACATTTTAATAGTTGTTCGTATGGGAAATGTGTTTGTCTCTTCATCTGATGAATAAAAGCAGTAGTTTATAACATAACAATATCAAAGAAAGTGAGCCTTTATTGAGTACTCATAACGTCAAGACTGTACGGTGAAAAGTAATTTTCTTCCTGCAGCATTCATTGTTCAAGTCTTGAGATTCTATAAAAATTATGAACCGATTCTTTTTGTGGGAGAAATCCTTAAATTTATAACAGCAAAAAATGGCAAATTCAAGCAAAGTACGCCCCAAAACGGGCAACTTTGGCAAATTATTGTAGCGCCCCCTATTATTCAAATTTCACAAAATGTAGGTGTATGTTACAGGATATATTCTGTACATATCCTGTAAGTTTGAATTTTTAGTCCCAATAGTGTTGAAGTTATGAGCATTACAAAACAAGACACGCCCTAACATGTTAATTGGGGCCATAGATGCTTAACAAAATGAGATATTTAAAGAAAGATGATAATCTTAGATGATATAGCTTCATTTATGATCTCCAGAATGTTTGGTATGAATCGGAAAACGCTTGTAGGAGAACTCCTCAATTATGTATTTTTCACAAAATTCAAAATGGTTGACAATCTAAGTAGATGGAGAAAAGGGCTCTGGGAGGCTTTTTTGTAGAGCAGGTCCAAGTGGACATGTGTGACAAATTTCAAGTCAATCGGACATTCTGGGTGAGGGTCAATGCCGTCAAACTTTGAGGGGGCGCTAGAGAGCAATTATTTTCAGTCGATTTTTGAGGTCCATGTCGTCCGTCTATTTTCACCAAGCCTGCCGAGCTTGCCAAATTCGGTAAGTTTTGGATATGATACGTACCCCCAATATGCCCCCGATGTTCTAAAATAAGATGCGGAATAATAAGAATCCTAACAATTTCATTAGGGTCCTCTAGGACTGACTACGTCAGTCGCTTGGACCCTAATAAGCATGCAATGTCAAATTAGCTGAATATTGTAATGTTTCATTGGTTTGATGACATGTTTTCTGGGTAAAAAGCCTCTTTGTGTCAATATTTGCTGAATGTTTGCTTTGTCCTAGATGCCCATAATATTACGACAAAATTATATATCTTACCTCACTTTGGACTTTAGCAGCCAAAGCCTTAAACGCCCTCGAGGAGGGGTTTGCAAGATCTGATGTGAATGTTTGGTCAAGACTAAACTGAAGGTCAACAGCTCCTTCACTAGATGTGGGAGCACCTGTAGCAATCGGCGGGCTGTAGCAATCGGAGCGGCTGTAGCATTCGAGCGGCTGTAGCATTCGGAGCGCTGTAGCATTCGGAGCGCTGTAGCATTCGAGCGCTGTAGCATTCGGAGCGCTGTAGCATTCGAGCGCTGTAGCATTCGGAGCCGCTGTAGCATTCGGAGCGGCTGTAGCATTCGGAGCGCTGTAGCATTCGGAGCCGCTGTAGCATTCGGAGCCGCTGTAGCATTCGGAGCCGCTGTAGCATTCGGTGCTGCGGTGGTAGCAGCAGTGGTGGTAGTAGCTGTACAAAAACAATTAGTCATCAATGAATAGGTCATTGTAACATATATATATATATATATATATATATATATATATATATATATATATATATATATACACACATACACATTTAGGAGAGTTATACAACGTTTGATTTCAAAAACTAGCACTTACTAGCAGAGATGCTGCCGGCTACAACCTTCAGGGAGCTGGAGTTGCTCGTGAGTGCAGTGTTGAGTTGTGAAGTTGCATCGGCATCCGAAGGAACTGAGCTCTTATCTTTGAACACGAAAGTGGAGGTGACCACCACGGATCCACTCCTTTAACGACAAACACAGCCACACTTTAACAACAAGCGACTGGGAGATGTGCAGAAGTATTAACCTAGGATGGAGATTTATTCTTACCTGAATCCGTTGATGATGGCGCGAAGGAAAGACGATCCATAGAGACGTGCACCCTGTGTGTTGAGCTGAAAGACAACACAACTGTCATTAGCGTTGTGAGGACTAACAATAAATGGACACGCTTGGTTTGGAGGCTGCTAAACCTTTATCTTCTGTCATTATAATGTGGTGACACAATTACAGAAGTCTTACCAGACTGTATTATTAGCAAACTGGACGAATCAAGAAATACAATGTTGTACTTCAACAAATATTTACTGCTGCTGCTTTACCATTATGTGGAGAAATAAATGATTTTGTTCAGCACAGAAAGGGTAGAAACATCAGTTTAATTAAAGCTGCGAGCAGCGATGAACAGGTCCTCGCTTATCTGCGCCGGTCGAGGGCGCCGGTGTGCAGCCGCCCGGCCGTGGACGCAGCCACGCCGGTCAGACCTTTCGCCGTTTGTCACGTATTGCGTTTTTTTTTCACCAGTAGGTGACGCCTTGACTTAAGAATGAAATTAGGCGTTTTGATACACTCAGGCCGTGACTTGTAACAAGCACGAGAAGTTTGGGGCAGATTCAAGCAAGTCCAATTGAGCCACTAGGTGGAGTATGTGAACATATTCATGCATCATGATTGAAGTGTAGACCACGTCATGTAAATTAAATCCCCCAAAAAGTGATTAAATCATTTGTGCCTTAGCCTGGAATCGAACACAGGTCTCTGGGTCACAAGGCAAGCACCTATTGCTCTGTACCACTAATCACATGAAATTATATCAGCCGTAGGGGGTAATATTATTGTGAATAAATTATGGTTAGTTTACATTTTAATAGTTGTTCGTATGGGAAATGTGTTTGTCTCTTCATCTGATGAATAAAAGCAGTAGTTTATAACATAACAATATCAAAGAAAGTGAGCCTTTATTGGAGTACTCATAACGTCAAGACTGTACGGTGAAAAGTAATTTTCTTCCTGCAGCATTCATTGTTCAAGTCTTGAGATTCTATAAAAATTATGAACCGATTCTTTTTGTGGGAGAAATCCTTAAATTTATAACAGCAAAAAATGGCAAATTCAAGCAAAGTACGCCCCAAAACGGGCAACTTTGGCAAATTATTGTAGCGCCCCCTATTATTCAAATTTCACAAAATGTGTGGTGTATGTTACAGGATATATTCTGTACATATCCTGTAAGTTTGAATTTTTTAGTCCCAATAGTGTTGAAGTTATGAGCATTACAAAACAAGACACGCCCCTAACATGTTAATTGGGGCCATAGATGCTTAACAAAATGAGATATTTAAAGAAAGATGATAATCTTAGATGATATAGCTTCATTTATGATCTCCAGAATGTTTGGTATGAATCGGAAAACGCTTGTAGGAGAACTCGGCAATTATGTATTTTTCACAAAATTCAAAATGGTTGACAATCTAAGTAGATGGAGAAAAGGGCTCTGGGAGGCTTTTTTGTAGAGCAGGTCCAAGTGGACATGTGTGACAAATTTCAAGTCAATCGGACATTCTGGGTGAGGGTCAATGCCGTCAAACTTTGAGGGGGCGCTAGAGAGCAATTATTTTCAGTCGATTTTTGAGGTCCATGTCGTCCGTCTATTTTCACCAAGCCTGCCGAGCTTGCCAAATTCGGTAAGTTTTGGATATGATACGTACCCCCAATATGCCCCCGATGTTCTAAAATAAGATGCGGAATAATAAGAATCCTAACAATTTCATTAGGGTCCTCTAGGACTGACTACGTCAGTCGCTTGGACCCTAATAAGCATGCAATGTCAAATTAGCTGAATATTGTAATGTTTCATTGGTTTGATGACATGTTTTCTGGGTAAAAAGCCTCTTTGTGTCAATATTTGCTGAATGTTTGCTTTGTCCTAGATGCCCATAATATTACGACAAAATTATATATCTTACCTCACTTTGGACTTTAGCAGCCAAAGCCTTAAACGCCGTCGAGGAGGGGTTTGCAAGATCTGATGTGAATGTTTGGTCAAGACTAAACTGAAGGTCAACAGCTCCTTCACTAGATGTGGGAGCACCTGTAGCAATCGGAGCTGCTGTAGCAATCGGAGCGGCTGTAGCATTCGAGCGGCTGTAGCAATCGGAGCGCTGTAGCATTCTGTAGCGGCTGTAGCATTCGGAGCCGCTGTAGCATTCGGAGCGGCTGTAGCATTCGGAGCGGCTGTAGCATTCGGAGCCGCTGTAGCATTCGGAGCGGCTGTAGCATTCGGAGCGGCTGTAGCATTCGGAGCCGCTGTAGCATTCGGAGCGGCTGTAGCATTCGGAGCGGCTGTAGCATTCGGAGCCGCTGTAGCATTCGGAGCCGCTGTAGCATTCGGAGCCGCTGTAGCATTCGGTGCTGCGGTGGTAGCAGCAGTGGTGGTAGTAGCTGTACAAAAACAATTAGTCATCAATGAATAGGTCATTGTAACATATATATATATATATATATATATATATATATATATATATATATATACACACACATACACATTTAGGAGAGTTATACAACGTTTGATTTCAAAAACTAGCACTTACTAGCAGAGATGCTGCCGGCTACAACCTTCAGGGAGCTGGAGTTGCTCGTGAGTGCAGTGTTGAGTTGTGAAGTTGCATCGGCATCCGAAGGAACTGAGCTCTTATCTTTGAACACGAAAGTGGAGGTGACCACCACGGATCCACTCCTTTAACGACAAACACAGCCACACTTTAACAACAAGCGACTGGGAGATGTGCAGAAGTATTAACCTAGGATGGAGATTTATTCTTACCTGAATCCGTTGATGATGGCGCGAAGGAAAGACGATCCATAGAGACGTGCACCCTGTGTGTTGAGCTGAAAGACAACACAACTGTCATTAGCGTTGTGAGGACTAACAATAAATGGACACGCTTGGTTTGGAGGCTGCTAAACCTTTATCTTCTGTCATTATAATGTGGTGACACAATTACAGAAGTCTTACCAGACTGTATTATTAGCAAACTGGACGAATCAAGAAATACAATGTTGTACTTCAACAAATATTTACTGCTGCTGCTTTACCATTATGTGGAGAAATAAATGATTTTGTTCAGCACAGAAAGGGTAGAAACATCAGTTTAATTAAAGCTGCGAGCAGCGATGAACAGGTCCTCGCTTATCTGCGCCCGGTCGAGGCGCCGTGTGCAACCGCCCGCTCGGCCGTGGACGCAGCCACGCCGGTCAGACCTTTCGCCGTTTGTCACGTATTGCGTTTTTTTTTCACCAGTAGGTGACGCCTTGACTTAAGAATGAAATTAGGCGTTTTGATACACTCAGGCCGTGACTTGTAACAAGCACGAAGTTTGGGGCAGATTCAAGCAAGTCCAATTGAGCCACTAGGTGGAGTATGTGAACATATTCATGCATCATGATTGAAGTGTAGACCACGTCATGTAAATTAAATCCCCCAAAAAGTGATTAAATCATTTGTGCCTTAGCCTGGAATCGAACACAGGTCTCTGGGTCACAAGGCAAGCACCTATTGCTCTGTACCACTAATCACATGAAATTATATCAGCCCTAGGGGTAATATTATTGTGAATAAATTATGGTTAGTTTACATTTTAATAGTTGTTCGTATGGGAAATGTGTTTGTCTCTTCATCTGATGAATAAAAGCAGTAGTTTATAACATAACAATATCAAAGAAAGTGAGCCTTTATTGGAGTACTCATAACGTCAAGACTGTACGGTGAAAAGTAATTTTCTTCCTGCAGCATTCATTGTTCAAGTCTTGAGATTCTATAAAAATTATGAACCGATTCTTTTTGTGGGAGAAATCCTTAAATTTATAACAGCAAAAAATGGCAAATTCAAGCAAAGTACGCCCCAAAACGGGCAACTTTGGCAAATTATTGTAGCGCCCCCTATTATTCAAATTTCACAAAATGTGTGTGTATGTTACAGGATATATTCTGTACATATCCTGTAAGTTTGAATTTTTTACTCCCAATAGTGTTGAAGTTATGAGCATTACAAAACAAGACACGCCCTAACATGTTAATTGGGGCCATAGATGCTTAACAAAATGAGATATTTAAAGAAAGATGATAATCTTAGATGATATAGCTTCATTTATGATCTCCAGAATGTTTGGTATGAATCGGAAAACGCTTGTAGGAGAACTCGGCAATTATGTATTTTTCACAAAATTCAAAATGGTTGACAATCTAAGTAGATGGAGAAAAGGGCTCTGGGAGGCTTTTTGTAGAGCAGGTCCAAGTGGACATGTGTGACAAATTTCAAGTCAATCGGACATTCTGGGTGAGGGTCAATGCCGTCAAACTTTGAGGGGGCTAGAGAGCAATTATTTTCAGTCGATTTTTGAGGTCCATGTCGTCCGTCTATTTTCACCAAGCCTGCCGAGCTTGCCAAATTCGTAAGTTTTGGATATGATACACTTCAATATGCCCCCGATGTTCTAAAATAAGATGCGGAATAATAAGAATCCTAACAATTTCATTAGGGTCCTCTAGGACTGACTACGTCAGTCGCTTGGACCCTAATAAGCATGCAATGTCAAATTAGCTGAATATTGTAATGTTTCATTGGTTTGATGACATGTTTTCTGGGTAAAAAGCCTCTTTGTGTCAATATTTGCTGAATGTTTGCTTTGTCCTAGATGCCCATAATATTACGACAAAATTATATATCTTACCTCACTTTGGACTTTAGCAGCCAAAGCCTTAAACGCCGTCGAGGAGGGGTTTGCAAGATCTGATGTGAATGTTTGGTCAAGACTAAACTGAAGGTCAACAGCTCCTTCACTAGATGTGGGAGCACCTGTAGCAATCGGAGCGGCTGTAGCAATCGGAGCGGCTGTAGCATTCGGAGCGGCTGTAGCAATCGGAGCGGCTGTAGCATTCGGAGCGGCTGTAGCATTCGGAGCGGCTGTAGCATTCGGAGCGGCTGTAGCATTCGGAGCGGCTGTAGCATTCGGAGCCGCTGTAGCATTCGGAGCGCTGTAGCATTCGAGAGCTGGCTGTAGCATTGGAGCTGTAGCATTCGGAGCCGCTGTAGCATTCGGAGCCGCTGTAGCATTCGGAGCCGCTGTAGCATTGAGCTGTGCGGTGGTAGCAGCAGTGGTGGTAGTAGCTGTACAAAAACAATTAGTCATCAATGAATAGGTCATTGTAACATATATATATATATATATATATATATATATATATATATATATACACACACATACACATTTAGGAGAGTTATACAACGTTTGATTTCAAAAACTAGCACTTACTAGCAGAGATGCTGCCGGCTACAACCTTCAGGGAGCTGGAGTTGCTCGTGAGTGCAGTGTTGAGTTGTGAAGTTGCATCGGCATCCGAAGGAACTGAGCTCTTATCTTTGAACACGAAAGTGGAGGTGACCACCACGGATCCACTCCTTTAACGACAAACACAGCCACACTTTAACAACAAGCGACTGGGAGATGTGCAGAAGTATTAACCTAGGATGGAGATTTATTCTTACCTGAATCCGTTGATGATGGCGCGAAGGAAAGACGATCCATAGAGACGTGCACCCTGTGTGTTGAGCTGAAAGACAACACAACTGTCATTAGCGTTGTGAGGACTAACAATAAATGGACACGCTTGGTTTGGAGGCTGCTAAACCTTTATCTTCTGTCATTATAATGTGGTGACACAATTACAGAAGTCTTACCAGACTGTATTATTAGCAAACTGGACGAATCAAGAAATACAATGTTGTACTTCAACAAATATTTACTGCTGCTGCTTTACCATTATGTGGAGAAATAAATGATTTTGTTCAGCACAGAAAGGGTAGAAACATCAGTTTAATTAAAGCTGCGAGCAGCGATGAACAGGTCCTCGCTTATCTGCGCCGGTCGAGGGCGCCGGTGCACCGCCGCTCGGCGTGGGCGAGCCACGCCGGTCAGACCTTTCGCCGCTTTGTCACGATTGCGTTTTTTTTTCACCAGTAGGTGACGCCTTGACTTAAGAATGAAATTAGGCGTTTTGATACACTCAGGCCGTGACTTGTAACAAGCACGAGAAGTTTGGGGCAGATTCAAGCAAGTCCAATTGAGCCACTAGGTGGAGTATGTGAACATATTCATGCATCATGATTGAAGTGTAGACCACGTCATGTAAATTAAATCCCCCAAAAAGTGATTAAATCATTTGTGCCTTAGCCTGGAATCGAACACAGGTCTCTGGGTCACAAGGCAAGCACCTATTGCTCTGTACCACTAATCACATGAAATTATATCAGCCGTAGGGGGTAATATTATTGTGAATAAATTATGGTTAGTTTACATTTTAATAGTTGTTCGTATGGGAAATGTGTTTGTCTCTTCATCTGATGAATAAAAGCAGTAGTTTATAACATAACAATATCAAAGAAAGTGAGCCTTTATTGGAGTACTCATAACGTCAAGACTGTACGGTGAAAAGTAATTTTCTTCCTGCAGCATTCATTGTTCAAGTCTTGAGATTCTATAAAAATTATGAACCGATTCTTTTTGTGGGAGAAATCCTTAAATTTATAACAGCAAAAAATGGCAAATTCAAGCAAAGTACGCCCCAAAACGGGCAACTTTGGCAAATTATTGTAGCGCCCATTATTATTCAAATTTCACAAAATGTGTGGTGTATGTTACAGGATATATTCTGTACATATCCTGTAAGTTTGAATTTTTTAGTCCCAATAGTGTTGAAGTTATGAGCATTACAAAACAAGACACGCCCCTAACATGTTAATTGGGGCCATAGATGCTTAACAAAATGAGATATTTAAAGAAAGATGATAATCTTAGATGATATAGCTTCATTTATGATCTCCAGAATGTTTGGTATGAATCGGAAAACGCTTGTAGGAGAACTCGGCAATTATGTATTTTTCACAAAATTCAAAATGGTTGACAATCTAAGTAGATGGAGAAAAGGGCTCTGGGAGGCTTTTTTGTAGAGCAGGTCCAAGTGGACATGTGTGACAAATTTCAAGTCAATCGGACATTCTGGGTGAGGGTCAATGCCGTCAAACTTTGAGGGGGCGCTAGAGAGCAATTATTTTCAGTCGATTTTTGAGGTCCATGTCGTCCGTCTATTTTCACCAAGCCTGCCGAGCTTGCCAAATTCGGTAAGTTTTGGATATGATACGTACCCCCAATATGCCCCCGATGTTCTAAAATAAGATGCGGAATAATAAGAATCCTAACAATTTCATTAGGGTCCTCTAGGACTGACTACGTCAGTCGCTTGGACCCTAATAAGCATGCAATGTCAAATTAGCTGAATATTGTAATGTTTCATTGGTTTGATGACATGTTTTCTGGGTAAAAGCCTCTTTGTGTCAATATTTGCTGAATGTTTGCTTTGTCCTAGATGCCCATAATATTACGACAAAATTATATATCTTACCTCACTTTGGACTTTAGCAGCCAAAGCCTTAAACGCCGTCGAGGAGGGGTTTGCAAGATCTGATGTGAATGTTTGGTCAAGACTAAACTGAAGGTCAACAGCTCCTTCACTAGATGTGGGAGCACCTGTAGCAATCGGAGCGGCTGTAGCAATCGGAGCGGCTGTAGCATTCGGAGCGGCTGTAGCAATCGGAGCGGCTGTAGCATTCGGAGCGGCTGTAGCATTCGGAGCGGCTGTAGCATTCGGAGCGGCTGTAGCATTCGGAGCCGCTGTAGCATTCGGAGCCGCTGTAGCATTCGGAGCGGCTGTAGCATTCGGAGCGGCTGTAGCATTCGGAGCCGCTGTAGCATTCGGAGCGGCTGTAGCATTCGGAGCGCTGTAGCATTCGGAGCCGCTGTAGCATTCGGAGCCGCTGTAGCATTCGGTGCTGCGGTGGTAGCAGCAGTGGTGGTAGTAGCTGTACAAAAACAATTAGTCATCAATGAATAGGTCATTGTAACATATATATATATATATATATATATATATATATATATATATATACACACACATACACATTTAGGAGAGTTATACAACGTTTGATTTCAAAAACTAGCACTTACTAGCAGAGATGCTGCCGGCTACAACCTTCAGGGAGCTGGAGTTGCTCGTGAGTGCAGTGTTGAGTTGTGAAGTTGCATCGGCATCCGAAGGAACTGAGCTCTTATCTTTGAACACGAAAGTGGAGGTGACCACCACGGATCCACTCCTTTAACGACAAACACAGCCACACTTTAACAACAAGCGACTGGGAGATGTGCAGAAGTATTAACCTAGGATGGAGATTTATTCTTACCTGAATCCGTTGATGATGGCGCGAAGGAAAGACGATCCATAGAGACGTGCACCCTGTGTGTTGAGCTGAAAGACAACACAACTGTCATTAGCGTTGTGAGGACTAACAATAAATGGACACGCTTGGTTTGGAGGCTGCTAAACCTTTATCTTCTGTCATTATAATGTGGTGACACAATTACAGAAGTCTTACCAGACTGTATTATTAGCAAACTGGACGAATCAAGAAATACAATGTTGTACTTCAACAAATATTTACTGCTGCTGCTTTACCATTATGTGGAGAAATAAATGATTTTGTTCAGCACAGAAAGGGTAGAAACATCAGTTTAATTAAAGCTGCGAGCAGCGATGAACAGGTCCTCGCTTATCTGCGCCGGTCGAGGGCGCCGGTGTGCAGCCGCCCCGCTCGGCCGTGGACGCAGCCACGCCGGTCAGACCTTTCGCCGTTTGTCACGTATTGCGTTTTTTTTTCACCAGTAGGTGACGCCTTGACTTAAGAATGAAATTAGGCGTTTTGATACACTCAGGCCGTGACTTGTAACAAGCACGAAGTTTGGGGCAGATTCAAGCAAGTCCAATTGAGCCACTAGGTGGAGTATGTGAACATATTCATGCATCATGATTGAAGTGTAGACCACGTCATGTAAATTAAATCCCCCAAAAAGTGATTAAATCATTTGTGCCTTAGCCTGGAATCGAACACAGGTCTCTGGGTCACAAGGCAAGCACCTATTGCTCTGTACCACTAATCACATGAAATTATATCAGCCGTAGGGGGTAATATTATTGTGAATAAATTATGGTTAGTTTACATTTTAATAGTTGTTCGTATGGGAAATGTGTTTGTCTCTTCATCTGATGAATAAAAGCAGTAGTTTATAACATAACAATATCAAAGAAAGTGAGCCTTTATTGGAGTACTCATAACGTCAAGACTGTAAGGTGAAAAGTAATTTTCTTCCTGCAGCATTCATTGTTCAAGTCTTGAGATTCTATAAAATTATGAACCGATTCTTTTTGTGGAGAAATCCTTAAATTTATAACAGCAAAAAATGGCAAATTCAAGCAAAAAACGCCCCAAAACGGGCAACTTTGGCAAATTATTGTAGCGCCCTATTATTCAAATTTCACAAAATGTGTGGTGTATGTTACAGGATATATTCTGTACATATCCTGTAAGTTTGAATTTTTTAGTCCCAATAGTGTTGAAGTTATGAGCATTACAAAACAAGACACGCCCCTAACATGTTAATTGGGGCCATAGATGCTTAACAAAATGAGATATTTAAAGAAAGATGATAATCTTAGATGATATAGCTTCATTTATGATCTCCAGAATGTTTGGTATGAATCGGAAAACGCTTGTAGGAGAACTCGGCAATTATGTATTTTTCACAAAATTCAAAATGGTTGACAATCTAAGTAGATGGAGAAAAGGGCTCTGGGAGGCTTTTTTGTAGAGCAGGTCCAAGTGGACATGTGTGACAAATTTCAAGTCAATCGGACATTCTGGGTGAGGGTCAATGCCGTCAAACTTTGAGGGGGCGCTAGAGAGCAATTATTTTCAGTCGATTTTTGAGGTCCATGTCGTCCGTCTATTTTCACCAAGCCTGCCGAGCTTGCCAAATTCGGTAAGTTTTGGATATGATACGTACCCCCAATATGCCCCCGATGTTCTAAAATAAGATGCGGAATAATAAGAATCCTAACAATTTCATTAGGGTCCTCTAGGACTGACTACGTCAGTCGCTTGGACCCTAATAAGCATGCAATGTCAAATTAGCTGAATATTGTAATGTTTCATTGGTTTGATGACATGTTTTCTGGGTAAAAAGCCTCTTTGTGTCAATATTTGCTGAATGTTTGCTTTGTCCTAGATGCCCATAATATTACGACAAAATTATATATCTTACCTCACTTTGGACTTTAGCAGCCAAAGCCTTAAACGCCGTCGAGGAGGGGTTTGCAAGATCTGATGTGAATGTTTGGTCAAGACTAAACTGAAGGTCAACAGCTCCTTCACTAGATGTGGGAGCACCTGTAGCAATCGGAGCGGCTGTAGCAATCGGAGCGGCTGTAGCATTCGGAGCGGCTGTAGCATTCGGAGCGGCTGTAGCATTCGGAGCGGCTGTAGCATTCGGAGCGGCTGTAGCATTCGGAGCCGCTGTAGCATTCGGAGCCGCTGTAGCATTCGGAGCCGCTGTAGCATTCGGAGCCGCTGTAGCATTCGGAGCTGCAGTTGGAGCAATATGTAAAATAATGAATAAGTGTAGATATGACAATGATTATAATGAAAATTACACATCACTTGACAGATTGCATTAACTGGAGACAGCGTGGTGACGATGTGGTTACATTCTCTGGTGCTGAAGTTAGCTCGAGTTGAGATTCAGTTGTGCAACAGGAAATGAAAAGTATAGGTTGTCTTATTACCCCGGTGTGTTCTGTAGGTCATGTAGCTCACTTGACATCAGCTACACAACACAAACAGCGCACAACTCATCCATACTAACTATTAATATTGACTATAAAACACGTGTAGTACTATTATTGAGAATTAAACTAACGATAATGATGTCTTACCAGAAGCAGTAACGGAAGATGTGTCGACACTGAGGGAAAAGTTTGAGCTGGACGACGCCGTCTCCAAAGCTTTGGCCACAGCGCTGGCATTAGGCAGTGTCGTCCCATTATTGAACAACACATCAGCGTTGACAACAATGGATCCTGCACTGTAACAGAAATATATAAAACATGTTTAAATACTGCAATCTCATGAGGTGCTTCAGTCCATAGTTGTTTAATTAGAGCTCGATGATCATCCACTTAATCCGGGGTCTGTCTCAGAGGCAGCAGACCCAGACTCTCCTCTCATTCTGGGGGATCCCGAGGCGTTCCCAGGCCAGCCGGGAGATATAATCCCTCCAGCGTGTCCTGGGTCTTCCCCAGGTCTCCTCCCAGTTGGACGTGCCGAGAAAACCTCCAATGGGAGGCGACCAGGAGGCATCCGAATTAGATGCCCGAACCACCTCAGCTGACTCCTCTCGATGCGAAGGAGTAGCGGCTCGACTCCGAGCTCCTGACCCTCTCTCTAAGGCTGAGCCCGGCCACCCTACGGAGGAAACTCATTTCGGCCGCTTGTATTCGCGACCTCGTTCTTTCGGTCACTACCCAAAGTTCTTTTGGAACGAAGGATTGGAACGTAGACAACCAGTAAATGGAGAGCTTCGCCTTTCGGCTCAGCTCCTCTTCACCAAGACGGACCGGTACAGCGCCTGTTTTACCGCTGCAGCTGCACCGATCCGCCTGTCGATCTCCCGCTCCATCTTACCCTCACTCGTGAACAAGACCAGAGATACTTGACCTCCTTCGCTTGGTGCAGGCGCTCTGTCCCCACCTGGAGGAGCAATCCACCGGTTTCCGGCAGAGCACCAAGGCCTCAGATTTGGCGGTGCTGACTCTCATCCCTGCCGCTTCACACTCGGCAGCAAAACACCCCAGTGAGTGCCGGAGGTCACGGTCTGAGGATGCTAATAATAACATTTCAATTTATATAACGCTTTTCTAAGTACCCAAAGTCGCTTACAGAGTCCAGAGTCTAGTCATCCACACACACAGTCAGGACCACATCATCTGCAAACTGCAAAGAGGCGATCCTGAGACCCCCAAACCTGACCTGCTCCCCCCCAGGCTGCGCCTGAATATCCTGTCCATGAAAACCAGACCGGTGATGAAGGGCAGCCCTGGCGGAGGCCAACACCCACCGGGAATGTTTCTGATTTAATGCCAAAAATGCAAACGCAGCTCTTACTGCCAGCGTACAAAGACCGGATAGCCCGTTGCAACAAGTCCTGAACCCCATACTCCCACAGCACCCCCCACAACAACCCCAGAGGGACCCGGTCGAAAGCCTTCTCCATGTCCACAAAGCATATGGAAACTGGTTGGAAAAACTCCCATGACCCCTCCAGTCGTCTTGCGAGTGTGAAGCATCCTCTCCAGAACCCTGGCATAAGCTTTCCCTGGAAGGCTGAGTAGTGTGATACCACGACAGTTCAAGCACACTCTCCAGTCCCTATTTTTGAATGTGGGAACCACAGGTCTGCCAGTCCATGAGGCACTGTTCCTGACCCCCATGTTCCTGACCCTCATGTTCCTGACCCCCATGTTCCTGACCCTCATGTCCCTGACCCCCATGTCCCTGACCCCCATGTTCCTGACCCCCATGTCCCTGACCCTCATGTCCCTGACCCTCATGTTCCTGACCCCCATGTTCCTGACCCTCATGTTCCTGACCCCCATGTTCCTGACCCTCATGGTCCTGACCCTCATGTTCTTGACCCCCATGGTCCTGACCCCCATGTTCCTGGCCCTCATGTTCCTGACCCTCATGGTCCTGACCCTCATGTTCCTGACCCTCATGGTCCTGACCCTCATGTTCCTGACCCTCATGTTCCTGACCCCCATGTTCCTGACCCTCATGTTCCTGACCCTCATGGTCCTGACCCTCATGTTCCTGACCCCCATGGTCCTGACCCTCATGTTCCTGACCCTCATGTTCCTGACCCTCATGTTCCTGACCCTCATGTTCCTGACCCCCATGGTCCTGACCCTCATGTTCCTGACCCCCATGTTCCTGACCCTCATGGTCCTGATCATGTTCCTGACCCTCATGGTCCTGACCCTCATGTTCCTGACCCTCATGTTCCTGACCCCCATGGTCCTGACCCTCATGTTCCTGACCCTCATGTTCCTGACCCCCATGGTCCTGACCCTCATGTTCCTGACCCTCATGTTCCTGACCCTCATGGTCCTGACCCTCATGTTCCTGACCCTCATGTTACTGACCCTCATGTTCCTGACCCTCATGGTCCTGACCCTCATGTTCCTGACCCTCATGTTCCTGACCCTCATGTTCCTGACCCTCATGTTCCTGACCCCCATGCGACATTGAAGATGCGTGTCAGCTCAGGCGGCTCAACAATTTCCAGCGCTTTCAGCCTCTCAGGGTGGATCTCATCCCCCCGGCGCCTTGCCACCAAGGAGCAACCCTAGCGGCCTCTGTCAGGGATATGGGTGTTCTGGTCCCAGGTCCACTTATGAGCCACCTTGTGTTGGAACATGGTGTTGGTTCTGGACAAGCTGTGGCGAGCACAGAAGTCCAATAAGAGAACACCGCTCTGTGTTCCCCTCCTGGGTCTGGCTCCGGCTCCGGGAAGGTGGCCCGCTTTCCCTCGTGTGGGTGGGGTAGCTGAAGTCCGTGGGCCGCTATTCATCAGGGTTTTTGAACCGCTCTTAGTTAGGGATGCACCGATCTGATCGGCGCTGATCCATATCGGCCGATATTGCCATGATCGGTTTTGATCGGCGTTCTCAAAACGGCCGATCATAACCGATCGATCAGATGACGTCACATCTGCGAGAAATACTATCAGAGACGTTTCAGTCGCCGGGTGCCGCAACTGAGACGGAGCGCCCGCCGAGTGCCGCAGAGTGAGAGGTCTGCGAGGGGATCCTCCCGCAGCGAGCGGCGCCCCGTCCCAAGAGCTGAATCTCTGGGTCAACTCACCGACACTCACATGTCTGCCCCTATAGACTGATGTTCACATGTCTGACCCTATAGACTGATGCTCACATGTCTGACTATAGACTGATGTCCACATGTCTGACTATAGACTGATGTTCACATGTCTGACCCTATAGACTGATGTTCACATGTCTGCCCCTATAGACTGATGTTCACATGTCTGACCCTATAGACTGATGTTCACATGTCTGACTATAGACTGATGTTCACATGTCTGACCCTATAGACTGATGTTCACATGTCTGACCCTATAGACTGATGTTCACATGTCTGACCCTACAGACTGATGTTCACATGTCTGACCCTACAGACTGATGTTCACATGTCTGACCCTATAGACTGATGTTCACATGTCTGACTATAGACTGATGTTCACATGTCTGACCCTATAGACTGATGTTCACATGTCTGACTATAGACTGATGTTCACATGTCTGACTATAGACTGATGTTCACATGTCTGACCCTATAGACTGATGTTCACATGTCTGACCCTATAGACTGATGTTCACATGTCTGACCCTACAGACTGATGTTCACATGTCTGACTATAGACTGATGTTCACATGTCTGACTATAGACTGATGTTCACATGTCTGACCCTATAGACTGATGTTCACATGTCTGACCCTATAGACTGATGTTCACATGTCTGACCCTACAGACTGATGTTCACATGTCTGACTATAGACTGATGTTCACATGTCTGACTATAGACTGATGTTCACATGTCTGACCCTATAGACTGATGTTCACATGTCTGACCCTATAGACTGATGTTCACATGTCTGACTATAGACTGATGTTCACATGTCTGACTATAGACTGATGTTCACATGTCTGACTATAGACTGATGTTCACATGTCTGACTATAGACTGATGTTCACATGTCTGACCCTATAGACTGATGCTCACGGTACACGCGTTCGATCAGGAGCGAGCAAGGGTTTTCATAAACTTACCCGCTAACTTTATGAAAACCCTTGCGCGCTCCTGATCGAGTGCTGTTAGCGGAAGGATTCACGTGACACAACATCAGGTTTTGCAAAGATAGCGGAAAGAGCCACGTGAAACAACATCCGTTTTTCAAAATAAGATGTCGACAAATCATACACTAACATATACAAGTAAACAATGAACTGATTTTGTATATTAATAAATTGTTTCTGAGATTTAGCTTGAATTATGCTAACATTAAAACATTGTTACTGTACCAAGGAAGAGTTTATAAAAATAAGTCAGACTTTTGTATGTTAAAAAAGTCCTGTATATAGATTTCCCCAAGAGTTCCAGGAAATGAATAATGCAGATGTGTTCCATAGATATCTGAAATCAATCCCCTTCAATAGCAATCAAACAATTTTAATGTATCAATTAGGACAGTTATCAAAGTAAAAGTCCTAAATGTTTAAAGAAATCTGTAATTTCTTTAATGTTTGAGGGACTTTAGATGTGTATTTCCTCATAGTCCGAGGCAATAATGCTACACAATAAATAGAATGCTTCAATCAACACTGTAATTGGTATTATGGGATCGGCAGATACTATTTCAGTGATCGGTGATCGGTGATCGGTATTATCGGTGATCGGCTGACACTGATTTCAGTGATCGGTGATCGGCCCAAAAAACCTGATCGGTGCATCTCTACTCTTAGTCTGCACTCTCCCCCGAGACCTGTTTGCCCTGGTAGACCCAGTACACATACATACGTACATATCATTCTAAACCAGGGGTCAGGAACATTTTTGATTGGCAGAGCCATAAAAGCCAAATATTTCAAAAATATATTTCATTGAGAGCCATATGGTATTTTTTTATGTATAATTTTAATGCGACTTCTGGTGCTGCATGATGCTACAGGGGGGGGGGGTGCAGGTGACTTTTTCTTTGCTCCGCCCTGATGCGCGCGCAGACGCCGGCATATCGGAGCTCGTCTCTGCGGCGCGAGACCGAGAGCAGAAATGTTACAGAAATGTTCCACGTAGAGACAGAAGTGACATGCTGCTGATTAGATACGATCAATAACAGACGGCCGTTTAGTTTAATAAAAGAACAAAGACGTGCTCTTTAAGAAAAGGGACCTTAAATTACTTCTGCTGTCATCTGGCGCGATAGAGATTTTTTTTTTTTTTACTCAAACTCAAAAGAGCCATATATGGCTCGCGAGCCAGAGGTTCCCGACCCCTGTTCTGAACATATTCAACAGAGTACATTGATCTTCTCTTTTGCCATTCAGAACCAAATACAAACCATATGAATTAGCATTAAAGAAAATAGTACTTTGAAAAATGTGACAGCAGGGAATTATTCATACCTGAAGCTTTTGATGTAAGTTCGATTGAAGGAAGCTGCGTAATTTGTTGAAAAGACTCCGTTGAGCTGTGAAGGAATTTCATTGAAAACCATTAAAAGATATAAAGAAAGACGAGAGGAAAGTTGATGTTATTACACACGTGTGATTGTTTCTACCCTGCTCGTGTGTTTTGTATTTCATTCATGCGATTTTACACATTACATTGCTCCCGTCATTAGATTCTTTTTTTTTCTGTTCAAAGCGACATTTAGCAAGTCATATGAAACGGCATCAATATCCTGCTGTGCTGATGGCTCACCTGCATATTGATTACTGAACATGTAGTGCCGTGAGTTCCACACGTGTCTACATCTTATGATTCCATTAGCTAATGTCTAAAGCTGTTTCTTCAGTCTTCTTATGAATGCTGTATCTGCTATAACCTATATAATAATATAAATGTAATACATCATATATATAATATTAATAAATATATATTATATTTATTTATTTATATATATATTAATAGATATCATATATATATATTAATATATATATATAATGGAATGCTGTATGTGCTATAACCTATATAATAATATAAATGTAATACATCATATATATAAATATATATATATTAATATATTTATTTATATATTAATAGATATATATTCATATATATCTATTCATATATATATTAATATATATAATGGATTGCTGTATGCTATAACCTATATAATAATATAAATGTAATGCATCATATTAAAATATATATATATATATATATATATGTATGAATATATATTATATATATTCATATATATATATATATATATATAAAATGGGATGCTGTATGTGCTATAACCTATATCATTTATACAGTATATCATATCTATAAATAATAGTAAATCTCCAGGTGTTAGCTGCAGGAGGCGGAGCCGGTCCACGTACCGCCGTGGTGACGTTGTCCCGGAGCTGCAGGAACTCGGCTGACGACTTGTTTGAGAGTTGCGTTGTAAAGTTTTGCTGCAACTTAAACTGCAGCTCGATCTTTGGCTCCGTTGCTGCCGGAGCTGTTGGGGTTGTAGCTGGAGATGAAGATGTTTAAGAGAAGAAATAAAGTAAACGTTGTGTAGTTTGTTCTGCACACAAATAACACCCATCACGTTAATGGTATTCACTACAACATCTCAGAGCATTTCACATGCCTCAAATCATCTCAGATTTAAACACGCTCTTGAATAAGGAGGAAGAAATCTGCATCGTCACACGCGCACGCACACGCACACACACACACACACACTGCAATGCATACCCGCTAACAGGAGAAGTATTATCAGAGGACTCATCCTTTTTCTGGAATCCTGTGAAATATAAAGAGCATTATAATATAGATATGCAGAACATTAATATTTGAATGCAGCTTCCACTCATGTGACAGTTTATTGTGCATCCAACCATTCAAACTCACAACAACAACCTGTACATATAAGTGCCCTGCAGTGCTGACCTGTGTCTGCTTTCATAAAGGTCATGGGGATCACCGAGTAGAAGCTGTGGAGGAGTCGAGTGGTTCTAAGAGCTGTTCCTAGTTGGTTGACATCGATATCCACAAGGTCTCATGAGACGACACTGCGTTATAGTGACTTCAATATATTGCAAGCTTTTACTTTTTAACTTTAGTTCAACTCTTCTTCTCTCCTGCTGCTACTCTACACCTGCAGACGCCTAAACAGCACCCCCTAGTGGCCATCACTAAAACATGTCATTACGTATACATCATACAATTTCCCTCACACAAGATAGTGTGAGACTATCTGCGTCGCGGTGACTCAGGATGCAGCTTCACACACACACACACACACACACACGCACGCACGCACACAATCAGAATCAGGAATGCTGACTTTCTGGCATCAGATCTGTGGGATCGAAACATTTGCGGCTCCAACTGCATTATGTGCTGCACCCTGAAGATCAACCAGTGGCCAGAGTGTTGTTCTGAGCTCAAAGCGCCGCATGAATCACCGTCATGACCCACCATTGTCCTGATGTTTCTAAGGCTTCTATAACAGTCTGTCACTTTCATGTGGCTCCTATGCTGAGCACGCTCTCACATGGGGGTGAGGGAGATTTAGAAACATATTTATATTTAAAATGTACTACCATTAAAAAATCTTTAAACAATAGTTATTTAATTAAACATCAATAAAACATACATGTAAGTTCATCAAGTTAATTGGATATTAAGTAGAATATTGGAAGTAATTGTCCTTAAAACTCTGCCTCCCTCCAATTAACAAGACATTTTCATCTCAACCGGATTGACATATGGATTTAAACATCATATGAACATTATACACTTATGGTTATGATTATTAATATGAGAGATCAACTAAAACATGTCACTATTAATCCGCCTGCTTCACTTTGAGATCCTGAGGATCAATTGAAGTTTAAAAAGTAATTTGGATGAGAATATATG
>CM070110.1:25333416-25353416 GCA_036178185.1 Liparis tanakae | reverse complement strand
AATGAACAGGTTCATCCTCATGACCAATGAACAGGTTCATCCACATGACCAATGAACAGGTTCATCCACATGACCAATGAACAGGTTCATCCTCATGACCAATGAACAGGTTCATCCTCATGACCAATGAACAGGTTCATCCACATGACCAATGAACAGGTTCATCCACATGAACAATGAACAGGTTCATCCACATGACCAATGAACAGGTTCATCCACATGACCAATGAACAGGTTCATCCACATGACCAACATATATATATGTATAGCAGTGAGTGGTTCTGGTTGCAGGAGGAGGCGTTACCATGCGGCCCAGGTCCAGACCTTCACCAGAACCGCACCACAGGAACACGAAGGAGCGCAGAGAGGAGATCTCCTCGATCTCCAGCTTCATGATCTGCAGAGAAGAAGAGGAGGAAGAGAGGGCGAGGTCACGGGATGTTTACTGAGGCCCCCGTGTGGACGGTTGTGGGTACTGCAGCTCGTAGCCAACCACTCACGTCATCCCAGGTCCAGAAGCGCTCCGTGTGGCTGATGCCGGATTCTCTGTAGTATTCCTCCAGAGGCGGCTCCAGCAGGATGACGTCAAACTCACACTTCAGGTCCTGCAGGTCAAAGTGCATCGGGTCCGCCTGGAGGTACCTACCCCACACACACACACACACACAGACACACACACACACTAAGCGTGGTCCGGCCCTGGGGGCAGGTGGAGGTGAGCGCTCCTACATGGGCGGCGTGTTGGTGGTGGCGATGAGCTCGTCCTTCAGCCGGATCAGCTCCCGCAGCTTTGGGTATTCTTCAAAGCGATCTGCCAAGCCTGGAACAGAGAAGGTAACAACAACAACAACATGTCAATAAACAGATAAACAACATGTCAATAAAACATAGTAGATAAACACACAGTATACACAGTAAACACAGTATATAAACAGTAAACACACAGTAGAAGAACAGTAGACACTGACCCACGTCCCTGATGAAGTTCTGGGGCCGGTGGCCCGTGTCCACAAAGTGCTGGCAGTAGTCGTTGTGAGGGTTCAGGCTCTGAGTTCCCTGAGGACAGGAGGAAAGACAACAAGTAAACACACACACACAAGCAAAAACAAACAAACAACACGTGTGATGAACTTCTGATGTCTGGGTTGGAAAAGTTTAATCGAAACAGTTTGAATATGTTGTTAGAAAATCTATTTGAATCTATTTGAATTATGAGGCACAACATTGATAACAATAATATATGAACCCCACACTGGCTCTCTAGCCCCTCTCTCTAGCCTCTCTAGTCTCTCTAGTCTCTCTAGCCTCTCTAGTCTCTCTAGTCTCTCTCTCTAGTCTCTCTAGTCTCTCTAGCCTCTCTCTAGTCTCTCTAGTCTCTCTAGCCCCTCTCTCTAGCCTCTCTAGCCTCTCTCTCTAGTCTCTCTAGCCCCTCTCTCTAGTCTCTCTAGCCTCTCTAGTCTCTCTAGTCTCTCTCTCTAGTCTCTCTCAGCCTCTCTAGTCTCTCTAGCCTCTCTAGCCCCTCTAGTCTCTCTCTAGCCTCTCTAGTCTCTAGCCTCTCTAGTCTCTCTAGCCCCTCTAGTCTCTCTCTCTAGTCTCTCTAGCCCCTCTAGTCCCCCAGTCCTCTCTAGTCCTCTCTCTCAGCTCCCTCCTCTCTCAGCCTCCTCTAGCCTCTCTCTCTAGTCTCCTCTCTAGCCTCTCTAGTCTCTCTCTAGTCTCTCTAGTCTCTCTAGCCCCTCTAGTCTCTCTCTCTAGTCTCTCTAGCCCCTCTAGTCTCTCTAGCCTCTCTAGTCTCTCTCTAGTCTCTCTAGTCTCTCTCTCTAGTCTCTCTAGCCCCTCTAGCTCTCTCTAGTCTCTCTCTAGTCTCTCTAGCCTCTAGTCTCTCTAGTCTCTCTCTAGTCTCTCTAGCCTCTCTAGTCTCTCTAGTCTCTCTCTCTAGTCTCTCTCTAGCCTCTCTAGCCTCTCTCTCTAGTCTCTCTCTCTAGTCTCTCTCTCTAGTCTCTCTCTAGCCTCTCTAGTCTCTCTAGCCTCTCTAGTCTCTCTCTCTAGTCTCTCTAGCCCCTCTAGCCTCTAGTCTCTCTCTCTAGTCTCTCTAGCCCCTCTAGTCTCTCTAGCCCCTCTAGTCTCTCTAGCCCCTCTAGTCTCTCTAGCCCCTCTAGTCTCTCTCTCCTCTCTAGTCTCTCTAGCCCCTCTAGTCTCTCTCTCTAGTCTCTCTCTCAGGTCTCTCCTAGTCTCTCTAGTCTCTCTCTAGTCTCTCTCCAGCCTCTCTCTAGCCTCTCTCAGTCCTCTCTAGCCTCTCTAGTCTCTCTCCCTAGTCCTCCTCTAGTCTCTCTCTAGCCCTCTCTAGTCTGGTCTCTCTCTCTAGTCTCTCTCTCTAGTCTCTCTCTAGCCTCTCTAGTCTCTCTAGCCCTCTCTAGTCTCTCTCTCTAGTCTCTCTAGCCCCTCTCTCTAGTCTCTCTCTAGTCTCTCTCTCTAGTCTCTCTCCTCTAGCCTCTCTAGTCTCTCTCTAGTCTCTCTAGCCCCTCTAGTCTCTCTAGTCTCTCCTCTAGCCCCTAGTCTCAGTCTCTAGTCTCTAGCCTCTAGCCTCAGCCTCTCTCTCTAGTCTCTCTAGTCTCTCTAGCCCTCTCTCTAGTCTCTCTAGCCACTCTAGTCTCTCTAGTCTCTCTCTAGTCTCTCTAGCCCCTCTAGTCTCTCAGCCCTGACCCTCTCTCTAGCCTCTAGTCTCTCTCTAGTCTCCTCTAGCCCAGTCTAGCTCTCTGGTCTCTCTAGCCTGCAGCCTCGGCAGTCTCCTCTAGGACCTCTCTACCTCTCTCTGGTCCTCTAGCCTCTGGTCCCGGCAGCCAGACATCTCAGCTCCAGGCTCAGGTCTCTAGAGCCCAGGTGTCTCTAGAGCCCAGGTGTCTCTAGAGCCCAGGTGTCTCTAGAGCCCAGGTGTCTCTAGAGCCCAGGCGTCTAGAGAGGTCTGGGCTCTAGAGCCCAGGCGTCTCTAGAGCCCAGGTGTCTCTAGAGCCCAGGCGTCTCTAGAGCCCAGGTGTCTCTAGAGCCCAGGTGTCTCTAGAGCCCAGGCTCTAGGCCCAGAGCCCAGGAGTCTGGGCTCTAGAGCCCAGGTGCCTCTAGAGCCCAGGTGTCTCTAGAGCCCAGGCGTCTCTAGAGCCCAGTCCCTCTAGAGCCCAGGTCTAGGCAGGCTGCTCTCAGAGCCCAGGCGTCTCTAGAGCCCAGGCGTCTCTAGAGCCCAGGTGTCTCTAGAGCCCAGGTGTCTCTAGAGCCCAGGCGTCTCTAGAGCCCAGGTGTCTCTAGAGCCCAGGCGTCTAGAGAGGTCTGGGCTCTAGAGCCTCACAAGACGTAGAGCCACGCGCTGTAGTGCTCTCTTTCTGTGCCTGTGGACGGGGCGAGTCCTCTGCAGATTCAGTACGTAAGGCTGTGCTGTTCCGTCTCCCAGGGAGCCTGACGTGTCCCCGTGGACAATGGAGGACAATGGAGGACCAGCCTCTCGTCTCATAGAGACACCGAGTGTAGAGAAGTGTCCCACCTTCAGGAAGGTGCTGGAGTCCTTGTACACCTCCTCGTACGGGTTGCTCTCGTCCAGCGGCGCCACCTCCACCTCGTCCTGACGCAGGGGAACAACGGCGTCACGTCACGCACAGCAGAACCCCCAGAACTCCCAGAACCCTCAGAGCCCTCAGAAACCCCAGAACCTTCAGCTTTGCCTGGGACACGACAGCTAACCATGAACCATGAACCATAAAGCCTAGTTTATGCTTCTGCGGCGCGGCGTCAACGCGGCGCAGACCTTGAGCATTCAAAGTTCTCTGTTGAGGGAACGCGTTGCTCTGCGATTCACCGCTACGTCGCCAGGGGCGTGTGGCTGTGTGTGTGTGTGTGTGTGTGTGTGTGTGTTCATGGATTATAGCCGACTCCGTGCTTCTTCTTCCGGCCACAGTCTTCTGTTTGGTCCATTGTTGCTACCGGTCCACGATAACTTTTAAAGATGGTGGTGTAGGAAGACAGACCGGAAGATATACTCACTGCCGGGAGTCACGTTCTGAGCGGACCAATCACAGCGCTTGCGGTCCGCGTCAACTCGACGCGTAGTTAGGATTTTTTGGAGGCGCGCGTCAGGCTCAGCGTTGACGCGGCGCGACACGCGGAGAAGCATAAACTAGGCTTAAGAGTGACCCCACCATGAAGGGAGTCACCCTCCAGACAGGCGACTGCAGCCCGTTGTTAGTCCTTGTCTCCTGAACCCGGATCAGCCCCAGGGACCCGGATCAGGCCCAGGGACCCGTGGTCCATGTGGGAGCTGCCCGTGGGGACAAGCCACCTCCTCACTGCCGGCGCTGCCAGCAGCTCGTCCATCAGATAATAAAGTGTCCGGAGAGGAGCTTCAGCTGAAGGAAGAGCCGAGAGCAGAGAGCAGAGGGGAGGAGCTACAGAGAGTAACGAGCATTGAGGTCAGCGGAGTGGAGACGACCTCCCGATGACCTCGACGACCTCCAGACGACCCCGACGACCCCTAGACAACCTCCCGACGACCCTAACGACTCCCAGACGACCTCCAGACGACCCCCAGACGACCCTAACGACTCCCAGACGACCTCCAGACGACCTCTAGACGCCCCCCTCTCGTTCCCGTGGTGCCGATGAACAAACACCTGACGTGACGCACGTCTCCTCCTTTAAGCAGTAATTGCTCTCGGCGACTCATCTGTTGTTGACGGTCGCTCTTTGTTCCCGCTCGTTGTTGTGTCCTCTCCGTGTGGACACGATGAGGCGTGTGGTTAGCGTGTGGTTAGCGTGACGTGCAGCGGTACAGGTGTGTTCAGCGTGCTCACCTTGGGCTCCTCCGCCGCCTCCTCGGCGTCCTCCCCCTCCGGAGCCTTCCTCTTGGAGGGAGCGGCCGAGCTGTCGAACGCCGCTCTGCCAAACACAAACACCGAACTCAGCGACGGGTTCTGTGCCCTCGAGGTTAAAGGAGGCGGAGCAACAGGAAGCGCCCGGGCACCGGGGCCAGAGCGGCGCTCTGGGCGGCGCAGCGCTCTGGGCGGCGCGGCGCTCTGGGCGGCGCTCTACCTGCACGTCTCTCTGGTCTCCTCGATCTCCTTCAGCTCGTCTTTGCTGTTGAGCACGGCGCCGATGCTGTCGGCGCTCTCAGCTCCCAGCTGAGGAGGACAGAGCAACGTCACGCGGCGTGATGGGGAGGCCATGTGGTTACATAGAGGCTACATAGAGGCTACATAGAGGCTACATAGAGGTTGCATAGAGGCTACATAGAGGTGAGGTTACATATAGGCTACATAGGGGTTACATAGAGGCTACATAGAGGTGAGGTTACATAGAGGCTACATATGGGTTACATAGAGGCTACATAGAGGTGAAGTTACATATAGGCTACATAGGGGTTACATAGAGGCTACATAGAGGTGAGGTTACATAGAGGCTACATAGGGGTTAGATTGAGGCTACATAGGGATTACATATAGGCTACATAGGGGTTACATAGAGGCTACATAGAGGTTACATAGAGGTTACGTAGAGGTGAGGTTACATAGGGGTTACATAGAGGCTACATAGGGGCTACATAGAGGTGAGGTTACATAGAGGTTACATAGATGTGAGGTTACATAGAGGCTACATAGGGGTTACATAGAGGTTACATAGAGGCTACATAGAGGTGAGGTTACATTGAGGCTACATAGGGGTTATATAGAGGCTACATAGAGATTACATAGAGGTTACATAGGGGCTACATAGAGATGATGTTACATAGAGGCTACATAGGGGTTACATAGAGGTGAGGTTACATAGAGGCTACATAGAAGTGGTTACATAGGGGTTACATAGAGGCTACATAGAGGCCACATAGAGGTTACATAGAGGTGAGGTTACATATAGGCTACATAGGGGTTACATAGAGGCTACATAGAGGTGAGGTTACATAGAGGCTACATAGAGATGACATAGTTGCATAGGGGCTACATAGAGGTGAGGTTACATAGGGGTTACATAGAGGCTACATAGGGGTTACATAGAGGCTACATATAGGTTACATAGAGGCTACATAGAGGTTACATAGAGGCTATATAGAGGTGAGGTTACATAGAGGCTACATAGGGGTTACATAGATGTGAGGTTACATAGAGGCTACATAGGGGTTACATAGAGACTACATAGAGGCTACATAGAAGTGGTTACATAGAGGCTACATAGGGGTTACATAGAGGTGAGGTTACATAGAGGCTACATAGGGGTTACATAGAGGTTACATAGAGGTGAGGTTACATTGAGGCTACATAGGGGTTACATATAGGCTACATAGAGGTGAGGTTACATAGGGGTTACATAGAGGTGAGGTTACATAGGGGTTATATAGAGGTTACATAGGGGTTATATAGAGGCTACATAGAGATTACATAGAGGTTATATAGTGGCTACATAGAGGTTACATAGGGGCTACATAGAGGTGAGGTTACATAGAGGCTACATAGAGGTGAGGTTACATAGGGGTTACATAGAGGCTACCATGCCTCATGTGCAGCTCTACCGGGCCTCATGTGCAGCTCTATTATGTCTCATGTGCAGCTCTACCGGGCCTCATGTGTAGCTCTATCATGTCTCATGTGCAGCTCTACCATGTCTCGTGTGAAGCTCTACCATGTCTCGTGTGCAGCTCTACCATGTCTCGTGTGCAGCTCTACCATGTCTCGTGTGCAGCTCTACCGTGTCTCGTGTGCAGCTCTACCATGTCTCGTGTGCAGCTCTACCATGTCTCATGTGCAGCTCTACCATGTCTCGTGTGCAGCTCTACCGTGTCTCGTGTGCAGCTCTACCATGTCTCGTGTGCAGCTCTACCATGTCTCATGTGCAGCTCTACCGGGCCTCATGTGCAGCTCTACCGGGCCTCATGTGCAGCTCTACCATGTCTCGTGTGCAGCTCTACCATGTCTCATGTGCAGCTCTACCGGGCCTCATGTGCAGCTCTATCGGGCTCGGCTCACATGCAGTGATCTCCTCGAGCCGCCGCTGGCAGCTCGAGCTAGCTCAGTGCTAACAAGGAGCTAGCCGCCCACTTGCCTGCTGCGCGAGCAGCTGCCTGCGCAGCTTCTGCCGCTCCCGGATCTCCTGCAGGCGACTGTTCATGTTCCCGTTGAGGTTCCCCGACGCGTCTCCGGCGGCGTGAAGCTTGAGGGTCTCTACCCAACAACAACCGGCTAAAGCCAAACAGCCGCGAAAAAGCTCACAAAGGGTGTGCTCGTTATGCTCACCGGCGTGTCGGGTTCACTGCGGGGCCTCGGTAGCCCTGATACACCCGGATGTACGCTCCGCCGCTCCGGCTGCCTACGGTCAACCGGCGGAGGAGACGGTGTTTACCGAGGGTCCGCTCCGCAGACCGGGGCGGGATTCGGCGTACGCCGGTCACAAATACGAGCGCACCCTTCTGTGATTGAGCGGACGCGGAGCGATGATGTCACTGCGTAGGACGCTTGAGTTCTACGTCACCAAATTCTTCCTCAAATCAGATACTACGAGGGAGACGCCGTAATCACACACACACACACACACACACACACACACACACACACACACACACAGGAGAGGGTATTCATTAAAGCTGTGGCCCCTCAGATCAGCTGCGATGTGGCTGTAAATACAAATATACTTTTAAGATGCCAGGAGCGACATGATAGTAAACGTGTTGTTTACACACGTGATGGAGGACCCACGTGAGACGGTCACGTGGTCTAATTAGTGACGTAACAGCTTCAGAAGCGAAACACTTCTTCACGGTCGATTCCCGCTTATCAGCTTCCTAAATGTATTATAAGGATTGTAATGACTAAAGGGCTCCAGCCCCCCCCCCCCCCACACACACACACACACTCTAATGCTGTTAAATGATTCTGAAGATGATTATCACATCGCCCACATAGTGTAATAGTGTAACGGGGGTGGGGGGGCTCTGGGTCCCCGGGGCCCGGGGGCGGGGGGCGTCTCCCAGACGACGACGCGCTGCCGACGGAGCTCCGAGCTGCGCCGCCATGCACGCGCCGCTGCTCGCGCTCGCCGCCGCGCTGTGGGGCGTCGGGTGCCCCGGCCGCGCGCCGTTCACCGACTGCGTGCGCAGCCGCGGCGACGGCGGCTTCTACCAGGGCGCCGTGGACGTCACGGAGTCCGGCGCCCGGTGCCTGGCCTGGAGCCAGGTGGCCGGCTTCGAGGCGCGCCACCCGGGGAGGGGGCTCGGGCCGCACAACCGCTGCCGGAACCCGGACGGCCGGATCCGGCCCTGGTGCTTCTTCAGGACCCCCCGCGGCCGCGTGGACTGGGGCTACTGCGACTGTAAACACGGTGAGGGGGGGGGGTGCAGACGTGTCTGAGCCCATGTGTGACGTCATCACGTCTCAGTGGATCACCTGGAGGAGCAGGTATCCGCAGCTCTCTGCTGGAGGGTGTGACATGCAATGTGTATCCTTCTTCTTCTTCTTCTTCTTCTTCTTCTTCTTCTTCTTCTTCTTCTTCTTCTTCTTCTTCTTCTCCTCATGTTGTCCTCCTCTTCTACCTCTTGTGTGTCTCCCCCCCTCCTCATCTCTTTCCTGTCCTCTTCATCCCTGTGTCTGTGTATTTATCTTCTCCTCCTCCTCATCCCTCGCTCCGCCCCAGGCTCGGTGCGTCTGCAGGGCGGCTGCTCCAAGCTGGAGGGCCGTGTGGAGGTCTACCTGGGGGGGGGGTCCGTGTGCAGCGCCACCTCCTGGGGGGACGAGGAGGCTGCAGTGGTCTGCAGGCAGCTGGGCAACGGGTGAGAGACCACACACACACACACACAAGCACACACACGCACACACACACACACACACAGTCTTCCCAGTGTTGTGTGGCCCGTGCATTCCAACCCCCCATTCCCCAGAGCTCTCTCTCTCTCTCTCTCTCTCTCCTCTCTCTCTCTCCTCTCTCTCTCTCTCTCTCTCCTCTCTCTCTCTCTCCCCCTCTCTCTCTCTCTCTCTCTGTTTAAATCTCTCTCCTCCCCCTCTCTCTCTCTCTCTCTCTCTCCCCTCCTCTCTCTCCCCTCTCTCCCTCTCTCCCTCTCTCTCTCTCTCTCCTCTCCTCCTCTCTCTCTCTCTCTCCCCCCCTCTCTCCCCCTCTCTCTCTCTCTCTCTCTCTCTCTCTCTCATAAACGTGTGTGACTGTGTCTCGGAGTGAGAGGCGGGGCCTCCTCACCTGGCAAAGCAGCCGGAGCATCTGATTGGTCCCCTGCTTGTCGTCTGTCTCTGGGCCGACCCTCAGGGAGCGCCACCTGTCCTCGGGCGAGCCCCTCGAGTCACCTGTTGGTTCTGGTTCTGTCTCAGGGTCTCGGGCCGAGCCCGCCGCGTTCCCCTGTCCGGGCCGAGCGTGACGCCGCTCCACTGGAGCGCCGTCCGCTGCCGGGGAGACGAGCCGGACCTGCTGCACTGCTCCAGCACCGCCTGGCCCGGAGGGGCGTGTCCTCTGGCCGCAGCCGTCACCTGCACACAGCAGACAGGTACGCAGAGGGCAGAGGTCACGAGGACACGAGGGGAGAGGGCAGAGGTCACGAGGACAGAGGGCAGAGGTCACGAGGGCAGAGGTCACGAGGACATAGGCCAGAGGTCACAAGGACATAGGGCAGAGGTCACAAGGACAGAGGGGAGAGGGCAGAGGTCACAAGGACATAGGGCAGAGGTCACGAGGACAGAGGTCACGAGGGCAGAGGTCACAAGGACATAGGCCAGAGGTCACAAGGACATAGGGCAGAGGTCACAAGGACAGAGGGGAGAGGGCAGAGGTCACAAGGACACGAGGGGAGAGGGCAGAGGTCACAAGGACATAGGGCAGAGGTCACGAGGACAGAGGGAAGAGGTCACGAGGGCAGAGGTCACAAGGACATAGGCCAGAGGTCACAAGGACATAGGGCAGAGGTCACAAGGACAGAGGGGAGAGGGCAGAGGTCACAAGGACACGAGGGGAGAGGGCAGAGGTCACGAGGATACGAGGGGAGAGGTCAGAGGTCACAAGGACAGAGGGCAGAGGTCACGAGGACAGAGGGGAGAGGGCAGAGGTCACGAGGATACGAGGGGAGAGGTCAGAGGTCACAAGGACAGAGGGCAGAGGTCATGAGGGCAGAGGTCACAAGGACATAGGCCAGAGGTCACGAGGACATAGGGCAGAGGTCACGAGGACACAAGGGGAGAGGGCAGAGGTCACGAGGACAGAGGGGAGAGGGCAGAGGTCACGAGGGCAGAGGTCACAAGGACACAAGGTCACAAGGGCAGAGGTCACAAGGTCACGAGGACAGAGGTCACGAGGACAGAGGTCACAAGGGCAGAGGTCACAAGGACATAGGACAGAGGTCACAAGGGCAGAGGTCACGAGGACATAGGGCAGAGGTCACGAGGGGAGAGGGCAGAGGACAGAGGGGAGAGGGCAGAGGTCACGAGGACATAGGGCAGAGGTCACGAGGGCAGAGGTCACAAGGACACGAGGGCAGAGGTCACGAGGACACAAGGTCACGAGGGCAGAGGTCACAAGGTCACAAGGACATAGGTCACGAGGACACAAGGTCACAAGGACATAGGGCAGAGGTCACAAGGACATGAGGGGAGAGGGCAGAGGTCACGAGGACAGAGGGCAGAGGTCACGAAGACACAAGGTCACAAGGGCAGAGGTCACAAGGACAGAGGTCACAAGGACAGAGGTCACAAGGTCACGAGGGGAGAGGGCAGAGGTCACGAGGACAGAGGGGAGAGGGCAGAGGTCACAAGGACATAGGGCAGAGGTCACAAGGACAGAGGGCAGAGGTCACGAGGGGAGAGGGCAGAGGACAGAGGGGAGAGGGCAGAGGTCACAAGGACAGGTCAGAGGTCAGCCTGTGGTGTTTGGATGAATATCCGGTCTGATGACTAGGCGTGGTTCTCATCGTGTTCCCTCAGTTCAGGCTCCTCCTCCCTAGGGTCCTCATGCCCCTCCCCCACACGCTGATCTGTCCTTATTGTACATATTTGATGTGTGTATGTGTGTGATGATGATGATGTGTGTGGGTGTGTGTGTGTGCTTGCTCTCAGCTGTAGTGGAGCTCCCCATCCGGCTGGTGGGAGGTCTCTCAGGGTCAGAGGGCACGGTGGAGGTCTACCACACGGGCCAGTGGGGGTCCGTATGCGACGACCAATGGGACGACAGCGATGCAGAGGTGGTGTGTCGCCAGCTGGGGCTGAGGTGAAGACACACACACACACATAGAGACACACACACACACAGACACACACACGCACACACACACACAGACACACAGACACACACACACACGCACACACACAGACACAGACACATACAGACACACACACACAGAGACACACACAGAGACACAGAGACACACAGAGACACAGAGACACACACAGAGACACACACACACACATGTTGACCTTCAGATGCGGGCGGCGTGTGGAGGTGGCGCTCCTCGCGGTCCAGAGGAGAACATCTGGACCAGAGACTGAGGCTCATTGTTCCTGAGACACGCACACACTAGAGTGTGTGTGTGTGTGTCTGTGTGAGTGTGTGTGTGTGTGTGTGTGTGTGCGTGCGTGCAGTCATGAACAAGCTGTTGTTATAAGTTCATTTGAATATCTTTCCCCTCTCGGTACTCAGAGTAACTCAGGCCCCGCCCCCTCCTCTCTGCAGCGGCGTGGCGAGGGCTTGGGGCCACGCCCACTTCGGGAAGGCCCCGGGCCCCGTGTGGCTGGACGAGGTGCGCTGCTCCGGCAGCGAGCGCCGGCTGGACGACTGTCCCCACGCCGCCTGGGGCGAGCACGACTGTGAGAGGGGGGAGGCGGCCGGCGTGGCCTGCAGCGCCCCCACAGGTAGGGTCGGGCGCTGTGACCCCGTGACCCCGTTAACATGTGACCCCTGACCCCATGACCTCTGTCTCTCTCTCCTCTCTCTCTCTCCTCTCCTCTCTCCTCTCTCTCTCTTCTCTCTCTCTCTTCCTCTCCTCTCTCTCTCTCTCTCTCTCTCTCTCTGGAGGGAGGGAGCTGCTCGCGATCGGGAGCATGGTGAGGGAAAATGTTCGGAATTTTGTATTCTTTCATATTTCACTTTGTGATAGTTGTTGTGTTTCTGGTGTATATTTGTGGGTTTATTGGGGGTTTTGTGGAGAGATAACCGTGTTTATGGTGTGAGATGGCGTCCTCTGAGACGTGGAGAGGCCTGTGTGGGTGGTGGAGGAGGAGATGGAGGAGAGGCCTGTGTGATGGAGGAGGAGATGGAGGAGAGAGGAGAGGCCTGTGTGGTGGAGGAGGAGATGGAGGAGAGGCCTGTGTGATGGAGGAGGAGATGGAGGAGAGAGGAGAGGCCTGTGTGGTGGAGGAGGAGATGGAGGAGAGGGGAGAGGCCTGTGGTGGAGGGGGAGATGGAGGCGAGAGGAGAGGCCTGTGTGGTGGAGGAGGAGAGAGGAGAGGCCTGTGTGGTGGAGGATGAGATGGAGGAGGAGGAGGAGAGGCCTGTGTGGTGGAGGAGATGGAGGAGAGAGGAGAGGCCTGTGTGGTGGAGGAGGAGATGGAGGAGGAGAGGCCTGTGTGGTGGAGGAGGAGATGGAGGAGAGGGGAGAGGCCTGTGGTGGAGGGGGAGATGGAGGCGAGAGGAGAGGCCTGTGTGGTGGAGGAGGAGAGAGGAGAGGCCTGTGTGGTGGAGGAGGAGATGGAGGAGAGGCCTGTATGGTGAAGAAGGAGAGAGGAGAGGCATGTGTGGAGGAGGAGGAGGAGGAGGAGGAGGAGAGGCCTGTGTGGTGGAGGAGGAGGTGGAGGAGGAGTCTGACTCTGACGCTGACTCTGCCACCGGGTCCCAGGCTTCTGATGGAGATCTCTATAAGCTGGAGGACATCAATAGATTCCTAGATGAGAACTTTGAAGAAGGTTGGTGTGGAGACGTTTGCCGAGAGAAAGCGCTACCGTCTTAAGAAATACATGAGTGCTATCAGGAAGCAGCTGAAGGAGAAGAAAGGCTCCAAAAAGAGAAAGACTAAGTGAAACTGTCATGGATGTGCTGCACTTGAGTTTTTGTCTTTTACTCTTGACTGTCTTCTTCACGTTTCCTTTTCATGTTTCTGTGCACAAGGTGAGGGTTGTTTCTGTTGGGCGTCGGTTTCACCAGGAACAAAGAACAACCAGTCTCATCTTTACGAGGGCGATCTGGGGGGGCTGTGGTCGGGTTCTCCAGTGTTGGGGACATGGAGGCTCCTACTGCTCCAGTCTGGAGAGGTCCGTCTCTCGGACCAATCAAATGGGCGTCTCCCTGGAGCAGCTGACGCTGCTGATGGAGCTCCTGGACGCTGCTGATGGAGCTCCCGGACGCTGCTGATGGAGCTCCCGGACGCTGCTGATGGAGCTCCCGGACGCTGCTGATGGAGCTCTTGGACGCTGCTGATGGAGCTCCTGGACGCTGCTGATGGAGCTCTTGGACGCTGCTGATGGAGCTCTTGGACGCTGCTGATGGAGCTCCTGGACGCTGCTGATGGAGCTCCTGGACGCTGCTGATGGAGCTCCTGACGCTGCTGATGGAGCTCCTGACGCTGCAGCTTTCTGTGAGCGTCTGGAAGTGTCTGGGAGCCGACCTGTGGAGGCGCTGCCTGCGGGGCGGTCCCCACCGGCCCGCTGCCCTCAGCATGTCTGCATGCCGCTCTGCTCCCCAAACCAGGGGACTGGAACCACTGCAGAGCGGTGGCTGGTGGACAGACTGGCCACTGCTCTCCGATCTGCTCGACAACCGCCTGAAGAAGCTTCTAGAGACGACACTCCAGTCTCACTGCGTACCGGACACATCCATCATGGTCAACTTGTTTCTCATGAAATATTTATTAAATATCTGTAAACTGTATGATATCGATGTGATGTCATTAGATCAAGAAACGGCTGTTGATCGGGTTTTCTTTCTTTCCGCTTTAAGGGTTTTTGGTTTGTGTCATTTTGGGGTTTGATGTTCAGGGAGGCTTTCTTGCCTGGTGGGGGGGGGGGCACTGAGCTGCCTAGAGAGGTATCAGACAGACAGGCTCGACCTATGTTACTGACTGCTTGGGCGCTGGAGGACGTCCTGTGTTTAGTCAGAGGAGATGCACGATTTAGTTTTGGAATTTTTGGATGAATAATGTAACTGAAGCCTGAATGAAAAATAAAGACACCCTTGACTCTCTCTCCTCGCTCCTCTCTCTCTCTTTTTCTCTCTCTCCCTCGGTCCCCAGACGGCTCCGTCCGATTGGCCGGTGGCTCCGGCGGCGTGGAGGGCCGTGTCGAGGTGTTTCACGGCGGTCGCTGGGGAACGGTGTGTGACGACGGCTGGACGGACGCTAACACACAGGTGGTGTGTCGGCAGCTGGGCTACAGGTACACACACACGCACACACACACACACACACATATATACACACAGACACACATACACACGCACACACACACACACATATATACACACAGACACACACACACACATACAAACACATACACACACACATATATACACACAGACACGCACACATACACACAGACATACACACACACACACACACACACATATATACACACACACACATACACACGCACACACAAACACATATATATATACACACAGACACACATACACACGCACACACACACACACATATATACACACAGACACACACACACACACATACAAACACATACACACACACATATATACACACAGACACACACATACACACACATACACACGCACACACACACATACACACGCACACATACACACAGACATACACACACACACACACACACACACATATATATACACACACACACACACAAACACATATAGACACACATACACACGCACACACACACACATATATACACACACACACACACACATACACACATACACACACATACACACACCCACACATACACTTACACACACACAGACATAGACGCACACACACTCACATACACACACACACTCATCCTAACACACGTGTGTGTATGTGTGTGAATGTGTGTCTGTGTGTGTGTGTGTGTTCAGCTCTGGGGAGACCCTCCCCTCTGCAGGTCCGGCCCCCCCGGCCCCCCCGGTCCTCCTGCACGGCGTGCGCTGCTCGGGGGGCGAGGGCGGCCTCCTGCTGTGCAGCCGGGGGGCGGAGCTTCAGCCCCCCGGCTCGGGCCACGAGGATGTGAGCGTGGCGTGCAGCGCCGAGACCCGCCCCCCCAGTAAGACCTGGTCCCACCTGTAGACCACTACACACCCCATGGCCCCCATGGACCTGGTCCCACCAGTAAGACCTGGTCCCACCTGTAGACCACTACACACCCCATGACCTAGAGACCCCCCCCAGTAAGACCTGGTCCCACCTGTAGACCACTACACACCCCATGGCCTAGAGACCCCCCCCACTAAGACCTGGTCCCACCTGTAGACCACTACACACCCCATGACCTAGAGAGGCTGAGTGTAGTCTGTGTGTCCTCAGGTGTCTCTCTCCGGCTGGTGGGGGGGGAGGGCCCGGGGGAGGGCCGGGTGGAGCTGCACCTGTCCGGCCTGTGGGGCTCGGTGTGCGACGACGGCTGGAGCGACCGCGAAGCCCAGGTGGTGTGTCGACAGCTAGGATACAGGTGAGGAGCTAGGATACAGGAGCTAGGATACAGAAGCTAGGATACAGGTGAGGAGCTAGGATACAGGAGCTAGGATACAGGAGCTAGGATACAGGTGAGGAGCTAGGATACAGGAGCTAGGATACAGGTGAGGAGCTAGGATACAGGAGCTAGGATACAGGTGAGGAGCTAGGATACAGGAGCTAGGATACAGGTGAGGAGCTAGGATACAGGAGCTAGGATACAGGAGCTAGGATACAGGAGCTAGGATACAGGAGCTAGGATACAGGTAAGTGAACACGTGACCCGCTCCGTTCAGTGTGACAACATCTCATCGGAAACACGTCGGTTGGACCGGCAGCGGAGCGCACGGTACTCACGGTACTGACTGTACTGACGGTACTGACGGTACTGACTGTACTCACGGTACTGACTGTACTGACGGTACTGACTGTACTGACGGTACTGACGGTACTGACTGTACTCACGGTACTGACTGTACTGACGGTACTACGGATCGACGGTACTGTACCACGGTACTGACGCGGTACGTACTGACTGTACTCACGGTACCACTGGTACTTCACGGTACTGACTGTACCACGGTACTGACGGGTACTCACGGTACTGACTGTACTGACGGTACTCACGGTACTCGCGGTACTGACTGTACTCACGGTACTGACGGTACTGACGGTACTCACGGTACTGACGGTACTGACTGTACTCACGGTACTGACTGTACTCACGGTACTGACGGTACTCACGGTACTGACTGTACTGACGGTACTGACGGTACTCACGGTACTGACGGTACTCACGGTACTGTCGGTACTCACGGTACTGACTGTACTCACGGTATCACGGTACTGACTGTACTCACGGTACTGACTGTACTGACTCACGGTACTCACGTACGGTACTGACTGTACTCACGGTACTGACTGTACTGACGGTACTGACGGTACTCACGGTACTGACTGTACTCACGGTACTGACGGTACTGACGGTACTGACGGTACTCACGGTACTGACTGTACTCACGGTACTGACTGTACTCACGGTACTCACGGTACTGACTGTACTCACGGTACTGACTGTACTCACGGTACTCACGGTACTGACGGTACTCACGGTACTGACTGTACTCACGGTACTCACGGTACTCACGGTACTGACGGTACTGACGGTACTCACGGTACTCACGGTACTCACTGTACTGACGGTACTCACGGTACTGACTGTACTCACTGTACTCACGGTACTCACTGTACTGACGGTGACTGTACTCACGGTACCACGGTACTCACGGTACTCACGGTACTGACGGTACCACCGCGGTACTGACTGTACTCACGGTACTGACGTACTCCTGTACCACGGTACTACGACTGTACTCACGGTACCACGGTACTCGGTACTCACGGTACTGACGTACCACGTACTGACTGACGGTACTCACGGTACTGACTGTACTCACTGTACTCACGGTACTCACTGTACTCACGGTACTGACGGTACTGACGGTACTCACGGTACTCACGGTACTGACTGTACTCACGGTACTCACGGTACTCACGGTACTGACGGTACTCACGGTACTGACTGTACTCACGGTACTCACGGTACTCACGGTACTGACTGTACTCACGGTACTGGCTGTACTCACGGTACTCAGGGTACTGGCTGTACTCACCGTACTGGCTGGACTCACGGTACTGACGGTACTGACTGTACCACGTATCACGGTACTGACGGTACTGACTGTACTGACGGTACTGACGGTACTGACTGTACTCACGGTACTGACTGTACTGACGGTACTGACGGTACTCACGGTACTGACTGTACTGACGGTACTGACTGTACTCACGGTACTGACGGTACTGACGGTACTGACGGTACTGACTGTACTCACGGTACTGACTACTGACGGTACTCACGGTACTGACTGTACTGACGGTACTGACTGTACTCACGGTACTCACGGTACTGACTGTACTCACGGTACTGACGGTACTGACGGTACTGACGGTACTCACGGTACTGACGGTACTCACGGTACTGACTGTACTCACGGTACTCACGGTACTGTCGGTACCACGGTACTGACTGGTACTCACGGTACTGACTGTACTGTACCACGGTACTGACGGGTACTGACTGACGGTACTCACGGTACTGACTGTACTCACGGTACTGACTGTACTCACGGTACTCACGGTACTCACGGTACTGACTGTACTGACGGTACTGACGGTACTCACGGTACTGACTGTACTGACGGTACTGACGGTACTCACGGTACTGACGGTACTCACGGTACTGACGGTACTGACGGTACTCACGGTACTGACGGTACTGACTGTACTCACGGTACTGACTGTACTCACGGTACTGACGGTACTGACGGTACTCACGGTACTGACGGTACTCACGGTACTGACGGTACTGACGGTACTCACGGTACTGACGGTACTGACTGTACTCACGGTACTGACTGTACTCACGGTACTGACGGTACTCACGGTACTGACTGTACTCACGGTACTCACGGTACTGACTGTACTCACGGTACTCACGGTACTGACTGTACTCACGGTACTGACTGTACTCACGGTACTCACGGTACTGACTGTACTCACGGTACTGACGGTACTGACGGTACTCACGGTACTCACGGTACTGACTGTACTCACGGTACTGACTGTACTCACGGTACTGACGGTACTCACGGTACTCACGGTACTGACGGTACCACACGGTACTCACGGTACTCACGGTACTGACGGTCACGGTACTGACTGTACCCACGGTACTGACTGTACCCACGGTACTCACGGTACTCACGGTACAGACTGTACTCACGGTACACACGGTACTGACTGTACTCACGGTACTCACGACGGTACTCACGGTACTGACGGTACCACGGTACTCACGGTACTGACTGTACACGGTACTCACGTACTCACGGTACTGACGTACTCACGGGTACTGACTGTACTCACGGTATCACGGTACTCACGGTACTGACGGTACTCACGGTACTGACTGTACTCACGGTACTCACGGTACTCACGGTACTGACGGTACTCACGGTACTCACGGTACTCACGGTACTGACTGTACTCACGGTACTCACGGTACTCACGGTACTGACGGTACTCACGGTACTGACTGTACTCACGGTACTGACTCACGGTACCGACGGTACTCACGGTACTGACGTGTACTCACGGTACCACGGTACTGGACTGTACTCGGTACTGACTGGTACTCACGGTACTCACGGTACTCACGGTACTCACGGTACTGACTGTACTGACGGTACTGACGGTACTCACGGTACTGACTGTACTGACGGTACTGACGGTACTCACGGTACTGACTGTACTGACGGTACTGACGGTACTCACGGTACTCACGGTACTGACGGTACTCACGGTACTGACTGTACTCACGGTACTCACGGTACTGACTGTACTCACGGTACTGACTGTACTCACGGTACTGACGGTACTGACTGTACTCACGGTACTCACGGTACTCACGGTACTGACTGTACTCACGGTACTGACTGTACTCACGGTACTCACGGTACTGACTGTACTCACGGTACTGACTGTACTCACGGTACTCACGGTACTGACTGTACTCACGGTACTGACTGTACTCACGGTACTCACGGTACTCACGGTACTCACGGTACTGACTGTACTCACGGTACTGACTGTACTCACGGTACTCACGGTACTGACGGTACTCACGGTACTGACTGTACTCACGGTACTCACGGTACTCACGGTACTGACGGTACTCACGGTACTGACGGTACTCACGGTACTGACTGTACTCACGGTACTCACGGTACTGACGGTACTGACGGTACTGACGGTACTCACGGTACTCACTGTACTCACGGTACTCACGGTACTGACGGTACTCACGGTACTCACGGTACTCACGGTACTGACGGTACTGACGGTACTCACGGTACTGTACTCACGTCACGGTACTCACGGTACTCCACGGTACTGTACTACTCGGTACTGACGGTACTCACGGTACTGACTGTACTGACTGTACTCACGGTACTCACGGTACTGACTGTACTCACGGTACTCACGGTACTCACGGTACTGTCTGTACTCACGGTACTCACGGTACTCACGGTACTCACTGTACTCACGGTACTCACGGTACTCACGGTACTGACTGTACTCACGGTACTGTACTCACGGTACTCACGGTACTCACTGTACTGACGGTACTCACGGTACTGAGGGTACTGACTGTACTCACTGTACTCACTGTACTCACGGTACTGACGGTACTCACGGTACTCACGGTACTCACGGTACTCACGGTACTCACGGTACTGACGGTACT
>CM070110.1:25313416-25323416 GCA_036178185.1 Liparis tanakae | reverse complement strand
AATTGAATAGATGTGTGTGTGTGTGTGTAGATGTGTGTATATATGTGTGTGTGTGTGAGTGTGTGTAGATGCGTGTGTGTTTTTGTGTGTAGATGTGTGTGTGTGTGTGTTTGCACAACATGGTTCATTAAAGAGTCTTACTCCGTCAGTAATATCCATTGTTTGACTTTTATTTAGTTTTGCATTCAAATAGCAGCGGAGGCCACCGATTGGACGAGGAGGTGAGGCACACCGAGCTCACGGTCCACGAGGCTCATTTGGGTCAGACCCCGTCCTCCTGGTCCCCACAGGGGACCTTCCTCAGTGACCCGGGTCCAGGCCAGACCTCCATCCCTGGGCCAGAGCTTCCAGTGAAAGCCTGTAGTCTCTGAAGGTGAAACCATAGTGAACTCGTAAAGGCCCCCCGTGGGGACCGGTCTCTGCTGGGTCATGTGACCTCTCCTCAGGACCGGTCTCTGCTGGGTCATGTGACCTCTCCTCAGGACCGGTCTCTGCTGGGTCATGTGACCTCTCCTCAGGACCAGGTCTCTGCTGGGTCATGTGACCTCTCCTCAGAACCAGTTCTCTGCTGGGTCATGTGACCTCCTACCAGCGTAGAGCTGACCAGCGCGGCTCTGGAGCCATACATACAAGAGCTAGAGCCAGAGTCAGAGCTGTGAGAGTCTGGAGGTCACAAGGTCACGAGAGGTCACGAGAGGTCACAAGGTCACGAGGTCACGGCTGCAGCGTCTTCCCCTCCTGTCCCTCGAGGTTCTCTTCATCCTGACGTTGTGGCTCTTCCTTCCAGTCCCACGTCCTGCAGAGTCACCTGGAGCTCTGGTTCTTCCACCCTCCACCCTCCATCCCTCCACCCTCCATCCCTCCATCCCTCCACCCTCCATCCCTCCATCCTTCCATCCCTCCATCCCTCCACCCTCCATCCCTCCATCCCTCCACCCTCCATCCCTCCATCCCTCCACCCTCCATCCCTCCATCCTTCCATCCCTCCACCCTCCATCCCTCTACCCTCCACCCTCCACCCTCCATCCTCCATCCCTCTACCCTCCACCCTCCACCCTTCACCATCCATCCCTCTACCCCCCCACCCTCCACCCTCCATCCCTCCACCCTCCATCCCTCTATCCCTCCACCTCCATCCCTCTACCCCTCCACCCTCCACCCTCCATCCCTCTACCCCTCCACCCTCCATCCCTCTACCCCTCCACCCTCCATCCCTCCACTCTCCACCCTCCACCCTCTACCCCTCCATCCCTCCACCCTCCATCCTCCACCATCCATCCCTCCACCCTCCATCCCTCCATCCTCCACCCTCGACCCATCCACCCTCCACCCTCTACCCCTCCACCCACCATCCCTCCATCCCTCCACCCTCCACCCCTCCTCTCATCCTCCAGTTCATCTTCCTCCAGCTGCTCCTCGGTGGAGCCGGCTCCTGGCCTTCCCCTCAGGGTTCACTCCGAGGCCACAGGGAGGTCGTCTGAAGGTCAGGCGCTCCTGGGCTTTGACCCCTTGACCTTTAACCCTGGGTCATGGATGCAAAGGTTATCTGACCTTCAGAAAGAGAGAGAGGGACAGACGAGAGGAAAGTAGTCTTTTAATTACATTTAGCTCCGGATGCCAAACACTAAACAGGAGACAGAAGGACTTCAAGGACTTGTCTGGTCCTAGAGGACGTGTCCTTCGGGACTTGTCCTAGAGGACGTGTCCTCCGGGACTTGTCCTCTAGGACTTGTCCTCGAGGACTTGTCCTCTAGGACTTGTCCTCGAGGACTTGTCCTAGAGGACGTGTCTATTGGACCTCGGAGGCCTCCTGACCTTCTGCAGCTCCTCCCTCAGCCAGGAGGGGAGGGGCTGGCCGAGGCGGTGCAGCAGCTTGGACAGGTCCACGTTGTGGTTCCTGTAGTACCTGGATAGGTACGCATGGGCCTGGGGGGGCAGTATTTAATAAGAGGCAGTATAATAAAACATGGACATGTGGGAGGGACAAGAGGAAGAGAACAAAGGGAGCATTAAGGGAGCATTGAAGGAGATAGGAAAGGTGAAAGGAAAAAGAGTTGTGGTCATAGAGAGGAAATAAAAAGACAGCAGGAGACGAGAAGTACAACACATCCACGAAGAGGCGGCACTTTAGGGCCACAAAGGGCTAACGGAGCTAACAGAGCTAACAGAGCTAACAGAGTTAACAGAGCTAACGGAGCTAACAGAGTTAACAGAGCTAACGGAGCTAACAGAGTTAACAGAGCTAACGGAGCTAACGGAGCTAACAGAGCTAACGGAGCTAACGGAGCTAAAGAGTTAACAGAGCTAACAGAGATAAAGAGCTAACAGAGCTAACAGAGATAAAGAGCTAACAGAGCTAACAGAGATAAAGAGCTAACAGAGCTAACAGAGCTAACGGAGCTAACAGAGCTAAAGAGTTAACAGAGCTAACAGAGATAAAGAGCAAACAGAGCTAACATATCCCTCATAGTCCTCATATCTAGGTGGTACTGCTCTGTCCTCTGATTGGCTGACAGCGTTGTGTGCGTTACCTCGGGCTCCATCGGAGGGTAGCTCCTCCCCTTGCTCTTCCCCAGACATTTGGTCTTTCCTCCGTCGAGCCGCTGGCACCAGAAACCTTTCTGAGGGTCGAAGCTGCGGAGCAGAGACGGCTCACTGCACGGAGCCGGGGGTCTGACCCCGACCCCACCATGACCCCACCATGACCCCACCATGACCCCACCATGACCCCATCATGACCCCACCATGACCCCACCATGACCCCACTATGACCCCATCATGACCCCACTATGACCCCATCATGACCCCACTATGACCCCATCATGACCTCCATCATGACCCATCATGACCCCACTATGACCCCACCATGACCCCATCATGACCTCCATCATGACCCATCATGACCCCACCATGACCCCACCATGACCCCACCATGACCCCACTATGACCCCATCATGACCCCACTATGACCCCATCATGACCCCACTATGACCCCATCATGACCCCACTATGACCCCATCATGACCTCCATCATGACCCATCATGACCCCACTATGACCCCACCATGACCCCATCATGACCTCCATCATGACCCATCATGACCCCACCATGACCCCACCATGACCTCCATCATGACCCCACTATGACCCCATCATGACCCCATCATGACCTCCATCATGACCCATCATGACCCCACCATGACTCCATCATGACCCCACTATGGCCCCATCATGACCCCACTATGACCCCATCATGACCCCACTATGACCCCGTCATGACCCCATCATGACCCCACTATGACCCCATCATGACCTCCATCATGACCCATCATGACCCCACTATGACCCCACCATAACCCCATCATGACCTCCATCATGACCCATCATGACCCCACCATGACCCCACCATGACCCCACTATGACCCCACTATGACCCCACTATGACCCCACCATGACCCCACCATGACCCCATCATGACCTCCATCATGACCCATCATGACCCCACCATGACCCCACTATGACCCCACTATGACCCCACTATGACCCCACCATGACCCCACCATGACCCCACCATGACCCCACTATGACCCCACTATGACCCCACCATGACCCCACCATGACCCCACCATGACCCCATAAGAGACAACGGAGTGATGGAGTCTTCCACGACTCAGAGAACAGAGGTTCAGACCACAGGAGGAGGCTGTGTGCATGGATACATGTGTATTAATATATACATGTGTATTTATGTATGCATGTATATTTATTATTCCCTGTGTGCATTTTCTACCTTGGAGGAAGGACTACTGACTTCTTGGATCCTGTTAAGTATCTTCTTTTAAATTAGTTATATCTGCTAAGTTACTGTTGTATCTCCTGTTTTAAGCTCCTAGATTGTCAGTCTGTGTTGTTTAAGATTTGTTTTGGATGAGAAGTGTTTCCAGCCACTGTGAGCAGAAGCTGCACTGATTGGCCGATCGCTCATCACCTGGTTTCAATAGAGCGTCATGTGAATACCAAAAGGGCCGCTGATTAACGCGGCTGGAGGTAATTAGGACAAAACCATAACCATAACCGGATTGGTCTACAGGCGTCAGCTGAGGCGTCAGTGACTCATCGGACGAAGACTCGGAGGACAAAGACACAGGAGTCTTTGGCTGGAGTCAAGACTCGGAGGACAAAGACACAGGAGTCTTTGGCTGGAGTCAAGACTCGGAGGACAAAGACACAGGAGTCTTTGGCTGGAGTCAAGACTCGGAGGACAAAGACACAGGAGTCTTTGGCTGGAGTCAAGACTCAAGGACAAAGACACAGGAGTCTTTGGCTGGAGTCAAGACTCGGAGGACAAAGACACAGGAGTCTTTGGCTGGAGTCAAGACTCGGAGGACAAAGACACAGGAGTCTTTGGCTGGAGTCAAGACTCGGAGGACAAAGACACAGGAGTCTTTGGCTGGAGTCAAGACTCGGAGGACAAAGACACAGGAGTCTTTGGCTGGAGTCAAGACTCGGAGGACAAAGACACAGGAGTCTTTGGCTGGAGTCAAGACTCGGAGGACAAAGACACAGGAGTCTTTGGCTGGAGTCAAGACTCGGAGGACAAAGACACAGGAGTCTTTGGCTGGAGTCAAGACTCGGAGGACAAAGACACAGGAGTCTTTGGCTGGAGTCAAGACTCGAGGACAAAGACACAGGAGTCTTTGGCTGGAGTCAAGACTCGGAGGACAAAGACACAGGAGTCTTTGGCTGGAGTCAAGACTCGGAGGACAAAGACACAGGAGTCTTTGTCTGGAGTCAAGACTCGGAGGACAAAGACACAGGAGTCTTTGTCTGGAGTCAAGACTCGGAGGACAAAGACACAGGAGTCTTTGACTGGAGTCAAGACTCGGAGGACAAAGACACAGGAGTCTTTGACTGGAGTCAAGACTCAGAGGACAAAGACACAGGAGTCTTTGGCTGGAGTCAAGACTCAAGGACAAAGACACAGGAGTCTTTGGTTGGAGTCTTCGGGGTGGCGGAGTATTACACCACTTTGTGAATATGTGTGTGTTTTCCATACCTGTGCATATTTCTACTCGTAGTTACTATAGGACTCGTTCCTCCTCTGTTCTCCTTCTACCCGTTCTACTCACACCCAGCACCTCGTCACAGGAGCCTCTGGACCTATCAGTCTGCCAACCGCAAGGCCGCCTTCATCTCTGGCTGCTCTCTCCTTCAGTCTGGACCTCACCTGACAACACGTCTACCGGCTGCTCTCTCCTTCAGTCTGGATCTCACCTGACAACCGTCTCCGGCTGCTCTCTCCTTCAGTCTGGATCTCACCTGACAACACGTCTACCGGCTGCTCTCCTTCAGTCTGGATCTCACCTGACAACACGTCTACCGGCTGCTCTCTCCTTCAGTCTGGACCTCACCTGACAACACGTCTACCGGCTGCTCTCTCCTTCAGTCTGGATCTCACCTGACAACACGTCTACCGGCTGCTCTCTCCTTCAGTCTGGACCTCACCTGACAACACGTCTTCCGCTCGCTCTCTCCTTCAGTCTGGACCTCACCTGACAACACGCCTAACCGGCTGCTCTCCTTCAGTCTGGACCTCACCTGACAACACGTCTACCGGCTGCTCTCTCCTCGGCCTTCTCCTTCAGTCACACACCCAGACCCTCTGGTCAGGGGAGGTACAGGTTTACTCATCTCCCCAAATGGTGTTTCTCTCTGACTTTTGAGTTTCGTGCGGTGACGGTTCCTCATCCGACTCAGCTACACATTGTTGTTCTCTACGTCTTCCTGGTTCTTTGGGAGACTTCTTGGAGGAGCTGGACGTCCTCCTGTCCAACTTCCCGGAGGACGGCCCCCCGCTCATCCTTCTGGTGACTTGACCATCCAGACTGAGAAGTCATGTGATCTCTTACTCTTACTGTCCTCCTTTAACCTCTCACTCAGCCCCTCCCCTCCTGCTCACAAAGGGGTAACCACCTTGACTACATTTTCACTAGAGACTGGTCGACCTCTGACCTCACTGTAACTCCTCTGCATGTCTCTGACCACTACTTCATCTCTCTCTCTCTCTCTCTCTCTCTCTCTCTCTGGTACTGATAACCCACCCGTATCCACAGACTCTGTACCTGTACGACGCAACATTCGCACCCTCTGTCCTCCTCTCTGGCCTCCTCTGGCCTCCTCTCTGGCCTCCTCTGTCCCTCCTCTCTGGCCCCCTCTGTCCCTCCTCTCTGGCCTCCTCTGTCCTCCTCTCTGGCCTCCTCTCTGGCCTCCTCTGGCCTCCTCTCTGGCCTCCTCTCTCCCCTCCTCTGACTCCTTCTCCCTCATGCAGCCTAACTCTGCTGCAGACACTCTCCTCTCGTCCCTGTCTTCATCTCTTGATTCTCTTTGTCCTTTAAGACACGACGGTCCTCCAGTCCTCTCCTCCCTGGTCGTCTGACTCGGTGCTCTTGAGCCAACTTGTGAGCGACGGAGAGGAAAAGGAGCAAATGGAATCAAGCGGAAGACCTGCTCTGCTATCAATCTCTCCTCTCCTCCTTCTCTCCTGTCTCTGCAGCCAGAAGCTCTTTCTACCTGACAACATGCAGTCTTCCTTCTCTAACCCCAAAAAGCTCTTCTCTATCTTCTCCAACCTCCTTGATCCCCCGAGTCCCCCTCCTCCTTCCTCCCTTTTGCCACTTTGTCGACTACTTTACAAACAAGATGGACGACATACGCTCCTCCTTTACTGATCCATCCTCTATCACTTCACCTACACCAACTCCTTCATCCCCCTCTCTTTCCTCGTTTACCCCCCTGTCTCCCAGTCAAGTTCTTAGGGTTCCTCAAGGCTCCGTCCTGGGTCCCCTCCTCTTCCTCTCACTGTGGGGTTCCTCAAGGCTCCGTCCTGGGTCCCCTCCTCTTCCTCTCACTGTGGGGTTCCTCAAGGCTCCGTCCTGGGTCCCCTCCTCTTCCTCTCACTGTGGGGTTCCTCAGGGCTCCGTCCTGGGTCCCCTCCTCTTCTCTCTGTCATTCGTTCGCATGGCTTCTCCTACCGTCGCCATGCCGATGACACCCAACTGATCTTCTCGTTCCCACCGTCTGAAACACAGGTGTCAGAATCTCTGCCTGTCTGAGCGACATCTCTCAGTGGATGTCTGCTCACCACCTGAAGATCAACCCTGACAAGACCGAGCTACTGTTCCTACCAGGGAAAGGTTCCCCCACTCAGGACCTGACCACCACCTCCAACAGCTCCGTGTTGGCCCCTACCCTGACTGAACCCCACTCACGACCTGACCACCACCTCCAACAGCTCCGTGTTGGCCCCTACCCTGACTGAACCCCACTCAGGATCTGACCACCACCTTCAACAGCTCCGTGTTGGCCCCTACCCTGACTGAACCCCACTCAGGACCTGACCACCACCTCCAACAGCTCCGTGTTGGCCCCTACCCTGACTGAACCCCACTCAGGACCTGACCACCACCTCCAACAGCTCCGTGTTGGCCCCTACCCTGACTGAACCCCACTCAGGACCTGACCACCACCTCCAACAGCTCCGTGTTGGCCCCTACCCTGACTGAACCCCACTCAGGACCTGACCACCACCTCCAACAGCTCCGTGTTGGCCCCTACCCTGACTGCCAGGAGCCTCGGGGTGACGCTAGACAGTCAACTCTCCCTGACGGCCAACATCGCTGTGACAGCGTTCCTGTAGGTACATGCTGCACAACATCTGGAGAACACGGCCTCTTCTGACCCAGAAGGCGGCGCAGGTTCTGGTCCAGGTTCTGGTCCAGGTTCTGGTCCAGGTTCTGGTGCAGGCTCTGGTCCAGGTTCTGGTCCAGGCTCTGGTCCAGGTTCTGGTCCAGGTTCTGGTCCAGGTTCTGGTCATTTCGCGCCTCGACTACTACAACTCCCTCCTGGCTGCTCTACCTGCTAAGGCCATCCGGCCTCTGCAGCTCCTCCAGAATGCAGCAGCTCGACTGGTCTTCAGCCTCCAGAGGTTCACCCACACCACTTTACTCCTCCACCCACTCCACTCCACTCCTCCACCCACACCACTCCACTCCTCCACCCACTCCACTCCTCCACCCACACCACTCCGCTCCTCCACCCACACCACTCCGCTCCTCCACCCACACCACTCCGCTCCTCCACCCACACCACTCCGCTCCTCCACCCACACCACTCCGCTCCTCCACCCACACCACTCCACTCCTCCACCCACACCACTCCGCTCCTCCACCCACACCACTCCGCTCCTCCACCCACACCACTCCGCTCCTCCACCCACACCACTCCACTCCTCCACCCACACCACTCCACTCCTCCACCCACACCACTCCGCTCCTCCGCTCTCTCCATGGTTCCCGGTGGAGCAGCATCCTCTTCAGAACATTGGTTCTTGGTACCGTGCTCTGAGCGGATCGGGCCCGTCTACATCCTGGATGTGGTCACACCGTACACCCCGGCACGTTCGCTCCGCTCGGCAACAGCCAACCGACTTGTGACTCCGTCACCTCCATCTCATCACTACATCAGACTGTCTGCTGTCCTGGCTCCTGATTGGTGGAGCCAGCTCCCCACTGACACCAGGACAGCAGGAAGTCTCTACATCTTCACCGGAAACTGAAAACGCACCTTTAGACTATATCTGGATTAAACACAGATTATCACTTTAGTAGCACTTGAATGGCTCTTATTGTGGTACTTTAGTAGTTTGACTATGATGAGGAAATGTTACTTTCTGTATTCTTGTTGTCCTTAGTTTGTACTCTAGGTTGAAATGCACTTATTGTAAGTCTCTTTGGATAAAAGTGTCTGCTAAATGACATGTGATGTGATGTAATGTAATATTCATGTATATTATTTATATATGCATGTATATTTATATATGCATGTATATTATTTATATATGCATGTATATTATTTATATATGCATGTATTGTTTATATATGCATGTATATTATTTATATATGCATATGTATTTATATATGCATGTATATTTATATATAAATGTATATTTATGTGTGCATGTATATTTATATATAAATGTATATTTATGTGTGCATGTATATTTATATATAAATGTATATTTATGTGTGCATGTATATTTATATATGCATGTATATTTATGTGTGCATGTATATTTATATATGCATGTATATTTATATATGCATGTATATTATTTATATGCATGTTTATTTATGTATGCATGTATATTTATATATGCATATGTATTTATATATGCATGTATATTTATATATACATGTATATTTATATATGCATGTATATTATGTATATGCATGTTTATTTATATATGCATGTATATATATACATGCATGTATATTTATATATGCATGTATATTATCTAAATATGCATGTATATATATACATGCATGTATATTTATACATGCATGTATATTTATATATGCATGTATATTTATATTTATATATACATGTATATTTATGTGTGCATGTATATTTATATGTGCATGTTTATTTATGTATGCATGGATATTTATGTATGCATGTATATATACATATATATATGAATACATGTATATTTATATATATACATGTATATTCAGTATAAACATGAATACATCTGGCTGTGTCGAAGTAGAACCATTTTAATGTTGATGTGACTGAAAGATGAATATAGTTCTTTATGCATCAGTGGGTGAATAAAAGAAGACGAGAGAAAGAGTGAAGTGTTCCTCTGAAGAAGAGAGGAAAGAAAAGAAAAGAAAGGAAAGAAAGAAAAGAAGGAAAAGAAAGAAAAGAAAAGCAGAAGAAAGAGGATTAAATGAGTCGGCTCCAGTTCTGAGTGTCTGTCAGATGCTGCCATGTCGACAGAACAACCATCAGGCTTTTGTGATGCTGACACACACACACACACACACACACACACACGTCCGCACGCACACACACTCTCACACACACTCACACACACACGTCTGCACGCACACACACTCTCACACACACACACACACACGTCCGCACGCACACACACTCTC